>DWDX01000348.1:0-29053 GCA_018245675.1 Agara michaeli
TAACTGGTGAATTGTGGGGGTGTACTACACTCCTCTGCCTACCCCTTAGGGGATTACAGGCGTGATGATGTTACGTTTATTTTCAAATTCGCACGTACATTCCATGCCAATCTCTGTTTCCATTCACTTTCTTACACTTAACTGTTATAAAATAAAATATAAACACGGCGATAACTAATTTTGTGATTGCACGTTTGATGATATGTTAACGAAACTGTATTAATTGCGTTATTTGTTCATTCGTTAACATTCCATTCTCTTCTCTCTCTCTCTCTCTTGTCTCGAACATGTATTTACTTATTAACACCACCGCGTTCTTGCCATGCGACAACAACGACGCATATATTAACATTACCACTTATCGTGATAACCATTCGTTTTCTATGTATATTAAATCTCACAATAAATTTACGTCCACATTCAATAAACCACCACCCACCACTGATTATGAATGCGGTTTCGGTCTCAGTCAACGTTGCAAATAGCTCACCATCTCGGGTACCGCAGCTCTCACTAATTAGCGACCAAGACCAGAATATATATATAATATCAATTGCAATTCAGTAACACTAGCTAAGAATGGATTTTCAAATATCGTGTTACGAATTAATTCGTATTAAGTAGAGTGATCTAACTTATTTTCTCTATTGCCTTCAATACAATTGTTTAGATCTGTATGCACATTTTCGTCTAGTGCTTAAACAATTTCATCAACATCATATTTAGGTTAGTCCTCATTTTTGTATCCTCTCTGTACTAGCGCAAGTAATATTAACACCCGCTCGCAATATTGTCCCGAAGTGTCGGGAGCATTCTCTTAATTAAATGTAAGGTTTATAGTACCCCGTTTACAATGTTCGAGGTTATCTGCATCAGCGTCTTCTTGTAAGTTAGTCGAAGAAGCTTTTAGTCGCACAAGTGTTGGTAAATTGTATTGTGAAACTTTATGTTGATGTTGGTGAATTTTTGTTTCACTCGCACACGTTTCATAATTTATTCCTCTTTGGAGTCTAAGGTTTCTTGTCTTCAGCCTGTCTTATGCGTAGGCTTTGATTGCTTTAAGCTTGGCGTTTTCTTCAGTACGTTGTTCTAACGTCGTATGTATTATCTGATTTATTAGCTTATAATTCTTGTATGTAATATATTAGCGTAAATATTTCACGTAAGTAATGTGTTTAGGCTAGTGTTGCTGAAAAACAATGTTTATTTGATACAAAAGTATGAAATTATATTAAATAGTTATTGGTTATAATGATAGAGACATATATTCTAGTATGTGGTAACGGTTCAACTTTCGCATTTATATAATTCAAATTAGTCACGTTTCTTTTAGTAAGTTTTATTTTTGCTTTTATTCTGTTTGAGATAATTAAGAAATGGTACAAAATTTTAATTACGTAACCTTTTTTCCCCAGGATATGGCGAATTATAGTTGCGTGGCTGAAAACATCGCCGGCAAAAGAGTTTCCGAGTCTGCCCTCTTGACTGTTTACGGTAAGTAATTAGAAAGTTTTATTTCACAATTAGTATAATACTAGTATATTGGTCTATAGAAGTAGTCATAAGTACCGTTTGGGCAATTTTATTTTACATTGCAATTTTTATTTATTTTACATAAAGGAATTTTTTTAATAACGACTTTCTATTAGCGGTACCTTTTATCAATCTCACGCTTCTAAGGTACTCTCGATATATTTATTTATTTACCTACGATTTTATTAATAGGATTTCTTGGTTTCCTTCAATTGAAATCTCTAAAATAGTATTCTGCGAACGCTACATTTAAGAACGCTACGGTAATTATTCGAGTCATTTTCCACTGCCCAGAAGCGTATAATTTTAGCGTTACAAATGAGACGTTCCGCACTCCGTGATAGTTAAACCTGAGTTTATACTGAACGCGTTATTAATTTTGCTCGAGTTACTAACTGACTAATTAAACCATCGCCTAACGACATTAAAGAAGCCAGAGGAAATAGAAACCAATGGATTTATCTAAACTGAAAAGACTGTGGGTCTTACCCTTGTGTTTCTGAGAAAAGACCCATGTCGAACATTGCAACGGTAAAAAGGGTCAATGGTTATGATGATGATGAAAGAGATTGCGATGAAATGGAGGTTTGCCGCCTAGACTCTAAGTACGTAGATTTAAACTTATTACTTCCTACTTATAACAGCTAGACTCAGTCTGGAACTTGTGAGGTACACGGTAACGCCGTAGTACCCATTCGGATGCAAAAAGCAACAAGTGATTGCGCTGTTTTCCATAGAAGACGTCCGAAAAGAAGAAAAAGTGACATTGCTATATAGAGATTTTACACAATATTGTCAATCTCCTAAGGTTATTCAATATGATTTGAAACTTAAGAGATTCAAATGGAATGTTAATTGCAGTAGTGTATTTTTATTCCAATAGTTAAACTCTGTAACATTACACTTGAAAGCAACAATGTACGCACAGACAGACCTACAATATACAGAACAACCAGACGTACGAACTCTACAATTCCCGTAGAATCGCGTAGTCCAAATAAAGGGTACCGAGCCCTCTAATAAAGTTAATTGGTCTCAGTTCGTACCGAGGATAACTATTCCAATTAGGACCTACGTCGCTAAAGCACTCGTCCCACTAACGACAGTGAAGTGACTAGCTTAATCAATGGTGAATCGAGAATTTAATGAAGACCCTTTGACACTTCGGATCAGTTGAGCGATACTCGTATTGTACGGAAGGGCCTTACCTAAGAGGCCTTAAGAAGCTAATAGGTTGACAATTGAAGTTATTGTAACAGGTGAAGTGATTGAAATATCACTTTGCATACACTATAATGAGTCCTTTACAATTAGTTATTAATACCGTATTAGCTAGTAACTATAGGAATGAAAAGATACAGGTATACAAAAAACTACAAGCGACGCTCATTGAACTTTGTGACTCATGGGTGTTAAAACAAAAATTCATATTCTGAATTTGAAATTGACTCTGAATTTGAATTTTGAAGAAATACAACACTAAGTTGTAGTAACACCAAGCATGCAATTAATATCTATGTGGATTAAACGTTATCCGTGTATAGAACAAGAACCTAAACTGAAATTCCCAATGTAAACAGGCAATTTCCCGCGGATTCGGTCGCTCAGCGACTAAAACCACTAACAGTGTGTTGGAGTTGACTGTTTTGGTTTTACTTCGGCGAGCAGAAACAACATTGCATCGCGTTACTCACATCTACGATGAAAAGTGTGAGAGAAACAGGATAAAAACTGTGTGATTGTATTCATTCGTATATCGTTATTTGGCATTAAATTGAACATACGTTTTATTTTCGCAGTTATCTTAAAACCCACAGTTAAGAAAAGTCACTTGAAGATGAACGTTTAGAATACCGCATTTGTTATTCGGTTCCAAGGACACAAATCTTTAGCTACACCGCCCTTAATTGATAAAAAACTTAAGAGCAGGCAGTTAAAGCGGCGATTTCGGGACGTGCTAAGTCAGAGGTGGCGATTGCAATCAGTTAGGCAGGCGCCATATTTTCAACGTGGCGTGGGCGATGCGGCGTCCCTAATGACTCTCCCATGCGCTTGCGCTGCTATAATTGCAAGCCATCGGCGCATGCCCTTTGATCTCACTGAAGTAAAGATAGTTATTACGAACAAGCGAGGGTGAAATGAGCGTTAAACAGCATCGAGAATTGTCGGTTGTCAGATAAATTACATATGAAATAATAAAACGTGCTCGGACGCCTTGTTAGATGCCGCGTTAGACCAGAGCTAGGTCGTTGATCATTCCTGATGTATCGTAGGTATAGGAAAGGTTGATGTAGTATTAGTTATTGGAGATAGTGTACCATAGAACTCCAGGGTATAATTTGTTAACACGACATATTGTGCCATTTACATCGTATTTATGATGCTCTCTCGATTTTGAACTATTTCAATTTATGTCTGTTCTATTTATGTATTGGAGACGTTTGTTTCCTACATTTTTATTGTGGCTCATATTACAGCTAATCGTTTAAATGCCATGACAAACAAGTTGACGTGTTTTTTAACAATTATCGAAAAAATATTTTCCTTTCACCAGCTCAACGAGTCCTGAAATCTTGATAAGGAACGCATGTTCCCAGCGAAACGTGCTTAGTGTTGAAAACGCTAAATCGTTTACATATTGCGTGCTGGGTTCTTTACCTAAACTTGCACCATTGGAAGCGAGTAACGATTGACGAGAAGAACAAATTACACTTTTATAATTATAACAACAACAACAGCATACCGTCACGCCAGATCCCTTCCCTAACGGGGTAGGCGGAAAGCACCGAGTGCCAAATATCTCTGTCCTTGCAAACCTGACGCACTTCGTCTACATTCATCATTCTCTCATTTTATAATTTTCATTAATTCATTGCAGAGTCAATGGACACATATTTTCATTATTCTGATTTCCCTTCCGACTAAGTTACATACAAAATTTACATTACCTGCAAATGTTGATTTAATTACTACAAACTGTAGGATTAGCCGATTGAGGCAACATTAATTTGTTCAGAAATATGTTCCGAATTTAAAATATTTGTCTTATAAACTATTCCGAAGGGGCATAGTTTCGAACGATAACCGCAATCAAATACACAAGTATACAGCGCTGTAAACGCTTCCAGACTATATGTACTCCAGAGCGTTCTTAATCTTATTGAATGTAGCACATTCGTTCGGACTAGGTGCCTTGAGGCCACGGCGCTCGGTATGTTTGGTGGTATTAATTAATAATCCGATGCAAACATGTTTTGAAATTGTAACAGCTTTTAATCCTCTTGCTGGGTACAGTCACGCGAATTGATGGATTGGAGCAAGGGTTTATATGTAGAGTTGTTTGTTTATGTGATTACGTTATCGACAATGATTAATACGCTTGGACTCTTTGATATTCTCAACTGTTTTACGCCTTTTATTAATATACATTGTGTTGGGATTGTAATTTGCAAATGTTTAACAAGCATTCGCTTGTTTTAATTTGTACTTCATTTCTTGAATTTTTGCGCCGTAAAAGGCAAAATATGCCTTGAACTATTAATTCTCTAAAATCTTTATATGTATTCATTTTTGTGCAAATAAACGTCTTTGTCTTTGTGTTTGCTTACGTAATTGAAGGACGGGGATAGACTCGAACAAGTCACATCCGACCTTCACTAGTTTGAAAGGGACTTTGAAAAGAAGAACAGGACAAGTAAATGAAGAAAATATCTTTAAACAAATCTTTATTGTCACTGCTTTCATTATAAATTTTTAACTATTACGTAGCCGTGAGACGAAACAATGAATGATGCAGTTTCTAATATAATAAAAACATTTCCCTAAATTAATTAACCGCATTTATTTGTAACTAATACTAACTAACTTTACGGGCGAATTCAAAAATTTCTTTTACGCTTCTCATTTAAAACCTATTCAATTATCTAGAAACACCCTTCCGTATTTCACTGCCAGCATTGAACTTAATACCGAATTTTATACACCTCGGTATTGGATCAAAGATCTTTATTAGTATGAACAGCACTTTAATAGATTAATAACAATCCCGGTCTGTAATAGGGCAATCAATTTTTATTGCGGAGAAAACGCCTATATCACGAACTGCGGGTGGCCGGGCCGTATTCGAACATGCTCAGTCACTACGATCACTTCTGTTGTGTCGAAAATAATTTTACCTTTTGTTTTTACGAGTGTAATATCGTCCACGCGTATAATAATATTGACAATTTCTTTAACCTTTTCAGTTCTTATTTCCTCTTGACAAATGTAAGTGTTAAAACAGATAACTCTCATTTGTTAGTATAAGCTACATTCTGTTTGACATCAGTAAGCCGTATAATCTAGACCACTCCGATCTCTATGAAGTGGTTTTTATCACGGATTATGTGTGAATATCGTTTTCTGCATCTGTCATTTAATTTTTTGTCCTCATTCTTTCATTGGCCGTTATATCGTGGACACCATCAATAATCATTAAAAGATCGCGTCGACTCCTTAATGAACTACGTCATATACTTTTTTGTTGCTCCAGCTTTGGGGCAAAAAACATCGTCATCAATTCTAATTTTCGGGGTTCTCACTTTACCGTGGGCTTCAGTCCTAGCGATCGGGCGGTACACGATGAAAGATATTGTCGTTTAAACGAATACTGGTTTATTATGTGCGCACGTGTTACACGAATTCGAAATTTGATCCCGATGATCTCCTTTAAAAGAACGTCCAATAAAAATCATTCTACAAAATCTGTTATAGGAATTCAAAATACAAACCGCCATTGGAATAACTAATTGAGTTTTGTAATTTCTGTTACTAAAGTGGTTAGTACGAGACGACTTTACATTTCGTTGACTTACAATGGTATGACACGATCCTATCTGAAGGCAACATGTGGTGTAGCTGTGAAATCTGACAATTTATAACCGTTAAGATAATGTAACTCGGCTATTACACGCAATTTGGGGAAGTATCGGCTATTATACAACGTTTTAGGGAATCCTTCGGAGATGGAAGAAATTATGGTAATACACCATGGGGTGCTTTTTATGGGAATGTAGGTCACGTAAGGTTGTTTTGTTTTGTTACATGGTTTTATCTTGATTAATATTGTTTATACGGCGTTTTATTTATATAGATATCTAGTCGTCTATCGTGATTATTATCCTCTATTAGAATTTTATATTGTTCGTTCACGTTTACATGTGATAATTTTACATTAATTGCTGTGCAATAAATTATCCTGTCTTTTTCTCTAAGTATTTTATTGAAATAATTATCACTTTTCAAAAAGTATTTCACGTCTGTGTACCTATATACGGTAAATATGAAGGTTGTTTCATTTTTTTCCAATGTTTGATTCAAAGTTTGATTTTGTCTGAATTTTTTAGAAGATATCAAAAGTGAGACTATAGCATATTTCTAACAAATCACTCCCTTTTGGGTCAAAATGTACTTACATAATTACAATAGGTATCTAACAACAAAATGATTTCTAAACTATAACATAACCCACGGGATCGTAAAGCAGACTTACCGTGCCCTGATTCAAAGGCAGGACACGATTTGTTCCTGCCTTGTTGCGGTCGGAATCTAATTTTCTGCGGAGCGGACCACCATTTCTAAAACTAGACTAGGCTTCCTAGAGTCAACAGTGCTTTGTTAGTAAACTTGCTCGCTGAAAATAAACCTGAAGCTAGCAGAAAGTATTATAGATTGTGAAAGCTAATAGGAAAAAATGTAAGAGATATATTTGATTGTTAATTTGCACTTTAATATTTTAGAAAATGTTTTTATAACGTCCTCAGATCCATGTATGATAAATTAAACTCTTTCATAACGAATAATGATTAATTTTTAATTTCTGAAACGAATAATTTTTTTAACTACATCTTACCTACCTACGCTCCTTTTAATCCACTAATAATTGTTATAGACGACATAGTAATACGAGTAAAATTAATATAGCCAGTTAAAAAATTGCATTTCAAATCAATACGATATGTGCGAATAGAATGAAGCAAATCTCGTGTGAAAAATTAATAATTGACCCAAACTAAAGCTTAAACGCAGCGAACGAGCTAACAAGGACTCATTTGCATGTGGCTAGGCATGCTCGGTACAACTGGGTAGTTAGGTCACTTAGCTCTACACGCGAGCTTGCATGTCCGGCTGACACGATCTTTAAGATATAAAATTATGTAAGCACGTTCTCCTTTATCGTTTTTGGTTTGAAATGGAATCCATTCAATTAAACTCTTTATAGCTTCATTAAAATCGAAATGGATTTTTAAATGTTAATTAAAGACAATAAATTGAATTTTTACGCAGACTCTAAAGAGCCGTTGCATGTGGGTGGAATGACAGATGCCGCGACGAGGGAGGCAGGATTAAATGAGGAACGAAAATAAAGCTGCAACAACACAAGATTTAATCTCTTTAAACAAAGAAGAATTAAACTGATAATAACCTATAGGCTAGCTATGCCAAAGATGGCCATGGATACGGATACGGAAATTAGGTTTTCAACCGACTCGACTGCAAATAAATGCTAATGCCTGAACTTATAATGTAACGTTATCTAACACAACATCGGATGAAGTTAGTTTTGATACAGAATGTTATCGTCTCCAAAGTTTCAAACGGTTACACTTTCTATCATTAATTCACAAAAGCTCTTGGTTAGTTCACAATGAGGATCTAGAATATGAAGAGAATCTAAAACTTCTTTGACTTTATTTAATAAATCAGCAAACAATTACACAGTTTCGTTTCGGTACAATATCGAATAATTTTATTTATAGAGCAACCTTGTAAAGTTTTATTACCACCAGACATATTAAAATATATACGAATGGTCCTTCAGCACGGAAAGTTTAAGAAACTCTATGTTACATCATTTATTTATTATTAAAAAGCTCCGTCTATGAGAATATTTTAAAACTAATCAATCGCTCTCTGTAGCTGTATTTAAGGCATTAAAAAAATATTACCTGGCAGCAATCTCTTTACATTATAATCAGACGTTGTAATAATTCTTTTGTTCACAGTTAATGGCGGCTGGAGTTCTTGGGGTCCATGGTCGCAATGTCGATGCAACGGTCGAGTCGCTGGAGGCCAGAGACGAACCCGATCGTGTACAGAACCCCATCCACTCAATGGTGGTGCTCCATGCCAAGGACAAAACGTCCAGAGAACTTCGGACTGTGTGCCCTGTCAAAGTGGTAGGTTGCTATTTGTAAAACTTGTTTAATAACAACACAATATTAATATCATCTGCATGTATAAAAAGACCATGTATAAAAAGACATGTATAAAAGACCATAAAACATGCACGTCTAAGAATTTCTTGATGATTTCTCTAGAACTCGTGACATCTGCCAACTGAAACTGGACTAATCAAAACGTCGTTTTAAATCGATTTATATATAGTGTCAGCTGACCATCAGTTATTACCCGTTTTAAGCGTGAAGTTTGTTTCCACCTTTTTATTATTCCATTACTGGGCATAGATCTCTCATTTTATGAGATTCACTTACATATTAATATATTGAATTTGTTACATGTTTGATAAATATGGATTGCAAAAAAGATATATAACGAACGAAGATCGCAATAAGGTCTGAGAGATGGAAAAGGATATTAGTGTAGACAAAAACATAACAATTCTTAATAATTCATGAGTATTCCATTTCTTAATTTAGAATGATATTCATTTAGATTTTAACATCAAAGAAAATTACCACATTGAATATCTTGGAGTCAAGAATGTGCTTGATAAATTACATCTTACTGCCGGTATTACATATGACATTACATTAGATTTAGATACTTGCTATAACTCAAACTAATAAACTATGGATTATGGGTTAAGTGATGTGAAGTTTTCTTATTTAGGAAATAGTGTAAAGAATATTTTATACGAAAGTTTTAAGATTTTAGGACTACATTAGAGAAATACAAAAATATTTTTCAATTATAAATGAAAAGGTTCGTTGAAATGATGAGATACTTTTATATACAATTTTCCAATTCTTAATCACTACATCCCGTTTCGATTAGTTCCGAACCAACTTTAATATTTTCACTCTCAACAATCGTTAGCAATACATCCAGTATGTTACCTCACTTACTGGAAATCTAAGAGTAGCTGAGAAATATCTTATTATGTCAAACGCTTTTGATGCGAACATACAAAGAGGACTTATAATTAGTGTTACAGCTTCGCCTTCGCGTTAGATGTAATTGGCGTGCATGATTTATGATGATGATGTGGCAAAAAGAGATAGACGAAGACCTATTCGTGTGAATGTAGGAATTGTGAATTCGATATATGATTAAAGTTGTTAATCGAACGAAAGGTTGTTGGTTGCAATATAGAAATCCTTTGGATACAACTTTTTACACCGTCGATTTTTTTTTTCAAAAATGTTCATTGGTACTGTACAGCTATGTATAATTAGGCATACATACGTAGACCGGTATGTCTTTCACAATTCACAATAACGAATTAGAATGCATTTTGTCAATTTTCAATAAAGATTTGTGTCGCCTGTCAATTAGAATTTTGTCAGAAACTGTGTTACTTTTGTAAATCATCATTGCTCTGTCAAATTCTAAATAAATGGTCTCTTTTCCTGCTCTCGGAAGACGGATACAACATGGATCACCAAGGCTACGATAACACTCAGCAACTGTTGATCGGTGAGTAGAATACACAAGAGTACTTAGTTCATTCTATTAGCAATGCATTATCTTCTCACGACTTGAATATTGTAGCATTACATAGAAGGTCGGAACCTGAAACATTCAGATTAACTTTCGAACATTATGCTAAATTTGTGATAATGAATATTGAAGTAGATCAAAATTGTATTTACAATTTTGATCTACCCACCCACAACAATATCAACAACATTACGCAATAACATTAAAAACAAAACGTAAAATAATTCCAAAAGCACTAACAGTTTTGAAAGTCTGTAACTCTAGTACTAATAATAATACCACACGCAAAACCGGAACCACCCAGTCGTGAGCACTTCAAAAGTAAAGATGAAATGAATAAAACACATAAAGGCACGCGCCACAATACTTACAATTCAAATGAACATACACAGCACAATATCTTTCGGTTCCATCTAAACTATAAAATTCCCGCTGTTTAATACTCAAAGCACATAAACTCAGTACTGGTCACATCAAAGCGGCTTAAGTATTTCATAGCGCCAGTAAAATTACAAGCAAGAGTGGATGAACTTAGCATCTCCTTGTAACACACCGCCGTATGGAGTGAGGAATTTCCGGGGGTCTTTGTGAAATGTTACAGCAGTATGGCAGGCACTTACGAAACATCGCACAATAGAATTGTTGTGCGAAGTAACTGTTGGAAGCTTTAACCAAAATAACAGCGTATAATTTACGCGCGTGATCCACTAAGCCTTTGTCCATAGGAAATGTTAACGCAAATATGAGACCAAAGCCTAACAATTTATACACCTTTGAAACATGCGTATACGGGAGTTATATATTTTAATTACTCTATTCATATAAGTCTCATCTCGCTTTTTGTGTATGTTATTGGCTATATCTTCGTAATCTTCAGTATTAAAATAAACAATAATAATTCGATATTTAATTCAAAGTGGAATGACAAATTGTTAACAATTTTGAGACATTTCAATTTAAAACTATATAAAATCATTAAGAAATAAACTATGTAAACAACATGAACTTTGGGTCATTGAAGACAAAACTAAAACAAAGAATAGTGAGATCTCGCGTTTGAAACTAGCAACAATTTAAAATAGTAGTAAAAAATATGTAATAAGTAATAAACTACACAATAATAATATACCAATTAATCAATCAAGCTTATCGTGCGATCGGCCGATCGAACAAAAAACCCGTGTGTTACATGTAAACTAGACCAACGTGGTAGACAATAAAATCTAATCAAGTGCGGTTGCTTCAGAGCGTGGAGCGGACGGATCGTTGTTACCGCTAATTGGTAACACATGTCGGTAAGCGTCCGATGAACCGCGGACGTGGTACTAATGTACTGAGATCATATATCGATACTTTTGTTGAAATAATTTTCGATTATAATCCGATTGTACTGATCTCTGTCACTTATTTCATAATAGGGTTCAACAGCAATATCATAATCCTGGAAGTGACGAAATCGCTGACGGTTTAGTCGATTCGATACAAAAAAAAATATGTTGTCCAAAATAGAATTTACAGAAAATGCTCTAGTAGTCGTAATAGGCTAATGACTAAAACAAAATACCTCATGAGAATCAATATAAAATAAACAATGATCAATTTTGTAAATAAGCAGACATCGATGTCACTATAAAGGAGCTCGAAGATATTTGAACCTTTGTATAGAGATGATGAAACTTAAAAAATTAGTAAACATTCGACATACAAAATCCAAACCGACCAAACCTAAGTGAACTCGAAGTAAAATTCCCATATTCTTTCTTCTTATCTACAAAATTCCTTACAAACGTTTTAAATTATCTAAATATCATGCATTTACGGGAACATCTTCAGACACTAAACGTTCACGACAAAATGCACTTTATCTTACGTTCTCGAAATTACTTGGCTCCACACACGAATTTTAGAATCTAAAAAATCCGTTCCATCACCGTGACTCACTCCCTGTGAGTTACAGTTCGGTACATTTGATTCGTTTAATTCTGATCGAGGAAGGCATTTGAATACAATTTTACTTTCAAATCCTACTGCCTATTTAAATAATGTAAGAACGGATGCAAGCGAAACGATACCTTTAGACATAGCAGGCTCTCCAATATTGTTTGACTTCACTTTTCGAGTTTCAACCATCGCCTCCTTCATCCAAAGCGTGCGGTCGTCATCAATTCGTTCGGGTCCGTAAGCCGCCTCGGCGGTACGCAATTACTTACAATTTATTTACTTCTCCAAGAACTTTTTTGGGGAAAAAAAGAAATATCGAATGTGAAAGTCCTTTACGTTGTTCCTTCTCTAACGAACCTCGACTGATTTATGTGTGTGCGCATTAATTAATAAGAAACGGCTCACACATGTAATGCGTACGGACACCCACACATGCGTACGGACATGTAACGTCGTGTATGGTATTCGTTATGAGCGTCTATTTATTATAGCCGTCTTTGCTATAACTATTTATATTGACTCGAGCTACAAAATACTCAGCCTTGTATAATTAGTCATTCAATTTTTTTTCTGTTCCAATAAATGAACATTACATACTTAATTATTTAATTTGATTTTCCTAATGGCTGCTATTGTTTCACTTATAATATCACAGCTAACTACATGTTATATTGTATTTTACATTTATATAATAACAACATTCATAAGTGATTCGTTTTGAAATAAATACCAGATAACATTTCTTCAATAATACATAAATATACTTCGTTCTATAAACTTTTCATGTCATGTCATGTCCATAATTATCCTGTATCGTTATCATTGTAGACTGTTCCGCATACGCCTATCACTTGCTTCTTTATCAGGGCGGTATGAACTCAACCGAACTCTATTATTGTTTTGTGAAAAAAAAGCACGTGATTTATTCCCCTCGCGCATGTAAGGGCAGCGAGCATCGTGTTTTAATTTCAATTTATACAACAATTCCTTACGAGTTAACCGCTGTTTGTATTATTAGGTACGGTATTTATAACTGGACGGGTTGAGGTGTGAAACAATGAGTCGTTTGTCTAAGACGTGTCAGATGTGATGCTGTTAAATCAACAACAACAATTACATTGTTATCGTTAATTCCAGCGTTGTGCTGTATAAAGGCCTAACCCTCTTTTCAGAGTTTACCTAAAGAATTATAATTCAATGCCTAGACATTTTGATCTCTTCGTCGGAAACTAGTTTACAGCCCCACTGTTAGCTCAACTGTTTCCTTGAAGAGACTAACAATTAAGACTAAATATGCTGTTTATACCTACGAAACGTGTGATTTTTTTTCATCTGACAATCCGAAGCATGTTCGTTATCATCGTTATGAAAAGGTAACAATGTGTATTTTAACAATAAGATCTATTGTTTTGGCTCAACGTCACATTCTAAGTACTAAGGCCCCATCTGTAATATGGGTGTCGTTCAACTGAGCATGACTAAATTTGTATTTGAAAAAATGAAATAAGATAATCATAATCTTATCATTCCTTATTAGAACTAATGAAATGGTTTTCATCTGAGACATTGAAATTATTATTGTAAATATAAGTGAGAAAAATCATAATATATGCAACTAATATTTGAAAAATAATAAACTTATTCAACTCTAGCTGACTTTACCCCTATTACACAGGAAGGGAAATTGCTTCCAGTACAGGGGAATTAAGTTTCTAGGGATGTCAAAGTAACAGGTGTTGATCGGAAGTTGAGTGTAATGTTTCATGGGGTCAAAATTTGTCGTTAATCCCCCTTATTAGGTGTACGGGTATAGACATATGGTCGAAAGTCAACTCAAAGAAGCCTTAAATGTTTTACCTTCTAAATTAACATTGTTTGCTAAAGCATTTCACCATTAACCTAGTGAACAAGACACAGCTGATATAACATCAAACACATGCTTTAATAGCAATGGTTATTTCGTCTTTTTGTCCACATTAAGACCGTGTACTGTTAAAACACTAAAAAGGATTTCAATCTACATCATTAGTCATATTACAGTTCCCCGAGTGTCTTACAAGGCGCAGACGACACTGCTATAGCAATGCCCACGTAACAAGCAGATAATATTTTAAACGCAATCGACTCGAAAAGAAAAAGTTACTACCGTATGCAACGACACTTCACCTACAAAATATGCTATGAAGCTTTTGTAGAGCATTAACGAAACAGAAATCAAATTACAAAACCAAATGAAATTTTATTGACGTGTTCGACGCAAAAATAGCGTATCGTAATAGATACACGGAAACATCATCGAACATATAACAATCATTTACGTGAAAATTTCCACTGATAGTATGGCGAATACGATCAGAATGGCTCGATAGCGTGTTAAGAATACATGGATTGTGATCACAACGTATCAATTTATGTATGCAGGGGTTTGAACTGCGAAATATTATAGTTCTAGTTTTATGTTAAAAAAAAAAATTATCGCCCCAGTATGTAGAGCAATAAAGGTAACCACCAATCCTGTTCCAGCAATCACATCCACCATGTCAAAAGTGTGATATGGAAGAGATTATGTTAAAGTAAAATGGTTAGATCGTTTAAGATTTCATTTAAAAATGAACATAGTAGCTTTCTTAGAGTCTATTGTACGTAAAATATCACGATAGCCCGATGTTGTTTGTTTTTGAAATTACTTCCAGTATCTTTGACCTGACTTCTCTTGGTCTCTTGGTCTACTGGCTAGAGACCCTGACTGCTTACCCGCTTGTGAGTTCAATTCCCACACATGACAAATATTTGTAAGATGAGCACATTTGTTTATCTCTCGGTACATGTAATAAAAACGGCATAATATTACGATTATATAGTGCGTATATATGCATCCGCTGTATGGTTGCCATATCGCAGGCTTTGTCTAGAATCAGATATCTGTCTGTGGAGTTGTTTGAGTTACTACTACACTTATTATGTTCGTGACAAGGATACTTGTCCAGTTAGATGCTCGAATTTTAATTGAATGTTTTCTTCGCAGCTCTTCCTGGCCGTTGGGGAGCTTGGACGGAATGGTCCGTCTGCGGCGCCGACTGCAGGCAAACAAGACGAAGATCTTGTACCGGAGACACACCATGTTCTGGAGCGCATGCCCAGCACGCCGACTGCGTTGGAGACTACTGTGGAGTACATGGAGGTAATTGTTAGTTTCTAAATCGAGATTATTATCGAGCTATGCCTCCCAATGTTACTCGCATAGATTTCGACCTCATGGGCATATCGGGCTAAAAATATAAAGTGTCATCAAACTAATTATATACATTTGGACTTTATAAGATGTCTCTTAAATCTTAGTAAATAGAATTATTATTATAACAGACAATTTATATTGCTCTAAGATGACAGAAATATCCGTTTATTTCACGCAGACACTAAGATATACAAATATGTCTTCTCGTAAGTTTATCTTATTAGAAAGTCTCACCATCTGACACCCGATCTGAAGTCTCACCATAAATTCCGAGACCGCATCTTCATAAACTAAACAATTTTATCGCCACCGACACTTCCTGCTACTCTCAGTTTATTATCTGTCATCCTTCCACCCACCGTTCCCAAATATATATGCAATGGTAAAAACTTTAAATAAATTACACTCGAATGCTTATGATTCGCTGTCAGGACTCCCGGAACCCAGTTATGAAACTTCCACAAGGGACATGTTAATTAATTCAATTCCGTGAAAAGCGCCCCGTTTCGTTCAACCAGATGCCATACGCCTAAAAATACACTTCCCTTTCCGCGCACGCTCATAACTATGAAATGTTAGACGAACTGGTGTCTTTATAACAGGCTATCGGGGCAACCCTAACCTACCAAATTACGATGAACCGCCGTACCTCGCGAACGCCAGGGTACTTTATGACCCGAAACCGAAGATAAGAAATATAAGGGTTCCACTTTTGGTGGTCGCGTTAAAAAGATTCGAGAGATACTAAAATCGGGCGCCGTGACCATCTGGGTCGTATCATACCACCTAAATATAGATGAGGGCCTAAAATTTTATGATACTTACGTAACTCGCTCCGACTTTCATATCTTTACCTTCGCCGTGGCTAAATTAGACGGTTTCTCATTGTTGTAATTTCTTTAGACGAATGGTAGTACGCTTCATTTGACGTGTTTCCGCCAGAACGAGCTAAATTAATATTGTGCGCTCCATTTCAGTATTTTGTAATCTCGTTTGGTCTAGTACGCCCATTTACAAGGAAGGTTCTTGAGAAATTGGTTCTACGATTTTCCTCAAATCAGGACAGTCAAAAAGTATTTAAAGAAGTTCAAACAAATAACATCTGTCTCCCAAAATACCTCACTATATTCAATACTATTATGAGTACAACTGGGGCTATATCAATGTTCCATTGAATGATTATGTTCACGAAAGAAATCAGAGACCTATTTATGCTTTTGAATTTGCATTTAACCAGGTTCATTTTAATAAATGAAACTTAACCTAACCTCAGGCGGTCCATATTCAATATATCGAACGGAAAATGATCAGTCGGTATTTTGTTTATAATGGTAATAAATCACTTTGGTGGTCCCCATTGACTCGTTTTCAATTTCCTATTCTGTTTATCGAACATTTTGATAAATAGCCCACGGCCCCGAGTGTGTTTGGTTAAACACAACAATTTCTTCCTTCCCGCAAACGCTTTCTCTTTTCACGCTAAATAAATCTGCAATCTCAGACATATTTCCCTATAAATTGTTTTTGTTTATCTCCAATAGCAGATTGATTGCTGTCTATTGGATATCATCTTTCAGCTTTCAACGATCCGATCATACATCATATCTTTCGTTTAACTTGATTGGATTTGCAAAATTGCTTTTACAACCAATGAGTTTGGATATCACGCTATCGGATCGTCCCATATTATTTCTGTATGAATGTTTCTGTAATGTTCTCGTAAGACTAATCAAGGATAAAAATAAAGACTTCCATCGCTCCAATGCAGATTCCTTTCAGTAATGTTTTAAATTGATTTAATGTATTCCGCGAAATATTAATCAACCAATAGAGAGTAACACAAACTACTCAGCTATATTGGTATGTGTGTCAGTATTGAAACCCAATAAAACGGAACCAACTAATGAAAAACATCAGATCAATACACGTCATTGATCCGCTCCATTTAGGTTACTCATGCGTATTCCAACTAATTCACTCCGTGCTCTGGAAGCATCAGTAAATTACCCACATGAAAGGTGAACGTTGAATGCGAAGAACGTCGGAAAGGGCCATTCATTTGCAAGGCTCGCTCGGCTTCATTAGCCTAATTGCCACACACAAAGGGGAAATGGTGAAATTTTATAGCCGCTTTTCATCTTTTGTTGCCTAAACATCCAAACAGTGTGAGCGAGAACTCAGATACCGTTGCGAGATGCCCGATTTGTACTACGCTTACTGTCATATTACGCAATGTTCATGTTCGACTTAACAGTGCTATCGTTAATATTTCTTCTGTAAGACGATTAAGAGGCGTTCCTACGTTTTATTAGGTTTTATCCAATATGTAACTGTGAGCATTTATTAGTACGGGCAATTAAATTTGGATTTTTATAAGCTTGCAGCGTAGCAAATTAAAATTGAACCGATTACATAAAGACATATTAGGAATATATTTGAATTTTCGAACAGCATGTTCCAACCGTTTATATCCTGCGTTTCCACTGACCATCGAACACCAACTAAACAGACTAATGGAATTGAAATTCAATTTGCGTCTTCAATTTCTCGCTAAAACTTTTCATAGTAAAACAAACCGACGGGGGTTTATAGACGATGCAATTCTCATTACTGGAGGTGGGACCCGTACATGATTTGTTGTGATATTGCAGAGAGAGCTCAGCGGGCGATCGCAAACTGCATTCACATATCCCCTTAACAGTGCACGCTGCAATAAACATTGGGACTAAGGAGATTACGACCAGATTCCCGTGTCATATCCTATCGGAGAATTTAATTCAGAGAGGCCTCCTACTACGTTATGGGTAAGCGACAAGGGTCTGTGAACGATTGGATTCAGTATCTCCAATCTCACGGAGCTGGATATAGGACTGGCACTGACAAATGTTTACATAGTGTACAAATTTCAACATTAACCCTCCACGGGACAGCGGGGTGCATCAGACCCCATCCGATTTATTCCTCGCTTAGCTTTTTATTGTAAGTTAAAGTTTGCATTAAGTGAAATGCCCCTCTCTTCTCGAAGAATAATATTTAGCTTACAATTGTTTTGTCATATAATTTCTTTTTCATCTATACTATACGGTTTTTTTTTTCGTAATCAAAAAGTTAGTACTTGATTGTAAAATAATGCAACAAAGGCAAAATCTAAAACAAAAAAAACTCATAGTTGTGTTAGTTTCAATGATTTCCGCTTCAATAATACCATCAAGAAAGGGTATAATGAAAAATCCCATTTCGAACATCGTAGTTATAAATTATAAACAACTGGTATTAAATAATCAGGTATAAGCCGCCTACTGGCATTAATGAGAAACAGTTTTGAGTACGGCCATTAATTTTTAATTCGCTTTCAATATAGTAATATCACTAATAGTCATTTCTAAGTATTTGTACTCGTATTTACGAGGAGGAATTTTTAACACCGCCATAAATGTCCATTAAATGTGTCCGTGTTTTATGAATGTAAACGTTTGATGGGTTGATCCGATAAGCACGTATCACTCGCAAATTAATTCCGGTGACGTTAAGGTTTTACGAGGTTTTAGTTGACGTCCGAAACCAAGTAGCGGATGCGGAGTGATTTATGGATTTTCAAACATTCACCGCCCATAAAAATCACGCGACTCGAAACTTGTTTATATTGAAGATTTATCGATATGGCATATTTTATGGTGTTACAACAACGCTGTAAGCGTCCATTCCATGGGAAGTAATGGGTCGTACTGAGCCTTTTATTGGATTTTCTGTTTTAAAAATGAAACCCCATACTGGACTACTTAGAATAGCATTTCTCTTTGATGCACTTTTAACATACATTTTTGGTTGCTAACTAGTTTGTAACAATATTTTTCCTTTTTTTTTTTCAAATTATTATAAACCACGGTTCTGGTGAAACATAATGTTCGATGTTTCCTTAAATATATGAATGTCTAAACACTTATACTTATGTGGATGCTTCTAGAATGAGAAACAAAATTAACATTGAAAATCGAACCCATAACCCTCGGTCTAGCAGGCAGTTTCAATAAATATTTGATATAACCCTGATTCCATTTTCAATTCTATTTATTCACTTACCGTACTTACTAAAAGTGCTATAGCTCATGTGTTATCCTGTCAAGGCGTGTAATAAATGCAAATAAATCTGTCACTTTAGGTCTAAGGGTTTGAATTAGCCTTTTATTAATCGTTTTCCATACAAGCCTGTAGCTAGTATCTGAGGAGCTTCGCATCAATATGCATGATATTCACGTTACTTCCTCCCGATCGGCTCAGTTTACAGCATCAAAAGCCCTGGCTTCAGAACACGAAGTTAATCTGGAAGTAAATCCAGGTCAAACGTGTCCCGCGTGCCGACGTTCCGCTGTATCGGCATTAAGTCTGCATCAAGTCCTTGTTTGCTCACTAGTCAAGTTCGAGTTTAGTCCTCGTTTATTTTCATTTAACTTGTCGATACCTGTTTTTCTACGAGATATTTGATAGGATATCCTGCATAGGGTTCACAGGTGGGATGTTGAGTGTCTGATACTTCGTCGATTTTCACGTCTGTATTATATTGTAGTGTAAATGATTAAGCGGTTTTGAATAGTTTTTCAAATTACATAGTCGGTCAAGACCAAAATTTTGTCTTTTGCCAATGTGCTTTTATATTCACAAACGATATCAATGGGCTTTTAAAATGACAGCGCTCTATTTTACTTCGGACAGCTACCTAATCTCGAGACTCGATCTAGGTCAAACGTGTCCTGCGTGACAACTGCAGTGTGCAGTAAATCTGTAATGTGCACTGCAGATACCAACATGCAGTATTACTACGCTACACGAAGTTTTCTTGTTGTAATATCATAGTACACAAGTTTTGATAGTGAGATACTTCGTGTAAGAATATTTTAACATATGGATTGCGACTAACAGATCATTAAATATGGAGAGCAGTTAACATTCCAGTAATTGTCAACATTTACAAAAGAATACTAAAGCGTTTACAAACATACTATTACTTAGTAAAGTAGAATCCGTTTGTAACTAAAAATAGTTAGAAACAAAAATCAATGATTCAACAAAGTCGCATCATTTTTGATGTGGAATCGAAGTTATACAATTATATTCGTTAAAAAAAATTCGATAATCTAAAACTGAGACGATAACGACAAACCTATGAGACGTGTTATTAAGTTTTGTAACTTTACTTTGTACATACCATTCCTAAGCGATCTCCGAAAAGTCATTCAGCCAATCATTTGCCTCAAATTTCCCATAGTGAAATTGGGCATGTTGTTTAAGTGCAAGCAAGCATGCCGCATCGGCGCACATCATCGCACGACATTTTGTCAAATACCTACGTGAACATTGAACCATTACTGACCATACTTCAACTCAAGCACGCTATGTCCAACGTGACCGAGCCACGAGCCCCGATACGGATTGTAGCAGATCAAAATGCAACAGAGCCAAACACAATATTTTTAATTACGCCGTATATCCCGAGATCGTTATCCAGTTATCGAGCGCGCGATGGCTTCATTGTACACGCTGATTGGTTCGGAGATAAACTTACGTTTTTCGGTATTATCGTCGATCGGAAAAAAATAAAAATAAACGGTTGGAATAAACGTAACGAACGTATTAACTGTCGAGCGTTTTGACTTTTTAACGGGATGTCGGAAATAACAAACTCTACTTTATTTATACAATAACAAATATAACCCAACGCCGGTGTTATACAAATTCGAAGGAAAGTTATATTATGTGACCATTTATAGAAGATAATGGTAATCTCTTTATATGGGAAGGAAAGCTGTGGACAAACTTGACCAGCGATTACTTTACTACTAAGACGAGTAACAGGATCGTCAAAAAGTATTACCAATGCTTCTGATAAGTTCCTCATTACATTTCGAGTACTTGTGAATATAATTTCTTACCGAGTACTCTTCTATAAACAAAATGATGGCTCTTTTTCATCCGGTGCAGTTGAGTACACAACTATAAATAACAGCGAAATAGGTCAGCAAAGATAAATCTGCTAGAACGTCTGTCTGTAAAAAGTCCTTTAGTGTTGAGTAAAAGATTCGCATCAGTAAAAGGAAGTAGGTACTCTTCTGATACATTAACTACAATGAATAGAATGTCCCGACTATTTTTTGAACCACGTTCCGTGGAAAGGTCTTCTCTCGCTGACCTTATTCGACAAAGTAAAATTGATTACGCTGTGTGAAAATTTTTAGATAGGATCTTTACTTCGGGAAGGAACTGATTGGAAATGATTATATAAAGAACAATGCAACCCATTGCCTACTTGTCATAGACGTTCGGAGAGGTTAAGGATGTCTACAGACCACGGTGTAAAATTCTTTTACCTCTTCCACTTCAATCCAATACATGCTCGTTTATTGGATGTACACGTATCCCGACCTTTGTGCCTAAACATTACAAGGCTCGGTAATTAATTAATTAGTCAACTTTTTCTCTGTGATCTGCTGAGAAAATAATATTTTCGTCTATCTACTCGTGGTGAGACAAAGTAAAAGCATCGTTCGAACTTCGAAGCTTCAGCTTAATGTGTCTTAGTAAAAAAACGAGACCCTTAATTCGTTATCCTTTTCACGGCACCAAATTACACAAAAAAAAAGGTAAGTCGTTAAAATGCGTCGCGGGACCAATCGTAAAGTTGAAGACGATGACATAAATAATATTGAGGCTCGTCAGAAACTCGAAGCCCGTACCGACGGTTATAAAAGCTCACGTTAAAATTTCATCTAACACGAGGACACTGCACCTTAAATTTTGGAAGCAACGACACTCATGTCTCTCGCGGTGAACCCTATCGTTATTTTAGTCGTTCCCGGTTTTATAGCTACACACATAAAGGGACGCGCAGGTGTTGTTCACAAATACGCAGTCGCCGTTATAGTTTTCATCGATTCAATAATTTTCGCTTTTTTCTTTTCTTTTATACCCGTGTCTGTGAAATGACGGGTAATATTTTCTCGTGATAAAACTTCCGAGGGTCGAGAGGAACTTGGTGATTTATCCTTCTCTAAGTTGGAAAACATCCGGAGCAGTGTACCATAACAAGAACTCAATCTTTCTCAAATAAATCGCGTGCTTCACGAGTATATGAGAATAAGTAGTTCCGAACACATCAGATCCGGAGAACTTTATGACGGCAGCTATTATTACTGCCTGAAAGTTTTGTTCAAGGAATATAATATGGTCGTGATTCGCTTCTTCTATAGTTTTAGTAATGTATGGTGAATGAATTTCAAACATCTTACAATAGTGTCCTCATTTCCTACTGCTAAGAATGTTTCGTCAAATCATTTAGGTTGCACTTTTGTAACATATTAATAGATATAGTTAATAATTTATTATCTATATATGATCAACATTGTTACAAAATTTGAGTTTGCTCTTTTTCATATGAAGCGACTATGCGAGTTTTTTCTTCTAAAAAATAAAACTTTTCATCTTGTTCATCATATTGAGGGGAATGTAATTGTGTTTGTTTCTAACAGTAGCAGCACACAGCGACATTCCACTATACATTGGAATTGCGGTAGCAGTCGTCGTGTTCCTCGCTGGCGCTGCAGTGGTTTACAAGTTACTGCAAAGGAAAACCAGAGACCATTCTCTGTATACAATGACTAGAACTGGTAAGACCCTTTATATATCTGTCATTTGTATTGTAAGAACAACAAATATATCACTCGTATTATACATGTTTTAATAAGTTCGACTCGTACTATTCCTACCAGGACTTTTTTATAAGATGTTAATAACGCTGATAATATAACTAGCGATTTTAATCATATTGATCATGATAATCCTAACCCTATTTTATGTCACGAATCTCATTGTTTGGTTTTTATAAAACAGTTACATATCAACAGATTTCCAACCAGAAATGTATCCAACGGTTGAGAAGCAATCTCTATCGCTTGCGCCGGACCTGATGCAGCATCGACCACCAAGATACGAACATCCGCAGCCCGATGCCAGGACGGAACATCACTATGATGTACCACACCTCACTAATAGGTTTGTCTCATATCTTTTTCATATCACTCATTAAATCTCGCTTTGCATTTGATTAGTCTATACAGTGTGTATTGACCTTTATTTTATACAAAAATTATGTGCATTATCGTTGCCAATCATTGTTTAAAATCAATTATTCCTTAATAAATTCAAGTTACCTCTAACAATCGTTTCTATCAATATTACTTAGTTACATTTATGTCTTTCATTAACTACTATAGTTCTACATATATCTGTTTCACATAAAACTGATCTTGGCACGACATCGCGCCTTTTACATCTTTGATCTTTTAATACCTTTCGTAATATTAATATATTGAAAGAATATTTTTATAGCGCCTATTCGTTTTACCGCCACATTCCACGTCATTGTTATATTCAATATAACAGATATCTGTACATACACATCGTCCCTTCAATACAGTATTCATAACGAATGAATCATTCGAGCAGGTCCTGGCGTTACCGAATATGCTTCATTAGCGGCTGACGTTGAAATATTGAGCACACATTTGTCTCACCCTTGACAAATACTAAGTCTGCGCGCGATGAGAACAAATAGAAAATTGAATATATCTTTCTCAGCAAACTAATGGAGCGTAGCTCAGACAACGCGTTCAACGTCATTAAGACTGAAACCCTCGGTTCTAGGATGAACTAATTACGCCCTTCTTGCAGTTACGCGTCCCCAGTCGACCATCAAGTCACGCCTTGCGCTTCGAGCAAAGGACAAAGTGATGAGTACGACAGTAAGCCCTACAGCGAATCCGAACACTCCGTCTCGAGTTGTTTCACTAGCTGTAAGTATAATCTCAGAGCCAGTCATAAAAGTTAAACATGCCACTCAAATAACTCGAGCAAACGCTCTATTTAAAGTTTTACGAGTTTCAGCATAAACTTCTTCAAATAAATATATTTCTATCTCTATAACGGTTTTCCGCTTTGACGAACACGAATAATGAAGTTTAGCATTAATTTGAATTTGACCTTAAATAGCTGTTACCGAACTTTGCTATATTTCTTAACAATTCACACAGAAGAGAACGATATTAATAATAATTTGCAACTTTGTTTAACATTTATTGTAAACGTTTATCTATTTTAAGGGTTGGTCCTGATTTGTTGTTTGCTCGAATTAAATAAACTTGATCAAATAAAACAAAAGAACTTAAATACACAAGGTGTTCATTTATTGTATTTGTTACATCCTTACTCCATTCTTATCACATCTTTCTATTTCTAATATACCCTACATTCGATAACAGCAATTGGTCAAATTAGTTCTAACACTAACTATACATAATGACTCGGTTTTCCTAAATTCATTATTTATTTCAGCCGGTTCAATGTACGATGCAGCGAACGAATCAGTGACACTGCAACTGGCTGAACTGGTGTCCAATTCTCCAACATCACAGTCGCTATCGGTATCCAGCGCTGGCTCCAGGTTGGCATTGCCAGCTGCTGGCGTTGCGTTGTCCATTCCCGAAGCAGCGCTCAGCAGGGGTCGTAGGGAACAAATGTACGTCGCCGTCGTCAGAGACGATAGATACAGACCACGGCTTGGAAAAGGTAAATATCTTGTACTACGCGTAGATATTTCAAATTATGTGTAACAGTCAGACATTGGCTGACGGGGGAGTCGAGTCTCCGAAACCGGCGTGTATCCACAAAGAGAGTGATTAATGTAGACGAAGCACTTCATGTTTGTAAGGACAGATATTTGGCACTCTGTGCTTTTTGCCTGCCCCGTTAGGGATCTGGCGTGATGGTATATAATAATAACAACACTGAACATATTGTGAAATTAAATTTTCAATCCCATATTTTCAGTTTATTAAGTTTTAATTTCGACATTCAGAATACCGAGAGCTCATTTAGTTCAACAAAAATGTATTCACCCGATGTCCCTCTCGTTCTGATAATTATTCCGCGTTCTGTTTAAACTTACTTAGTCTTGACAAACAACTAAGTTCTCCTGACATTCTGTTTCCGACATGATTTCTCAGCTGAAGACGGCATTATCCCAGTTATAATTCCTTTAATCTTGGCCCTTTAAAGTTTGTGTGAGTTCGCCAAGTGTTAATTGAATAGCTGCAAACACGAATAATGGAATATTAATGTATTATGCACTGCTATTAAATTCCAAAGTTATTGCAGCACGTGTAACGACACGAATAGCCTGTAGATTGTAGCTTTAACACGAACGCTTATAAAATTATTACAGCGAACCAACATTTCACACAAAGCGAACTTCCAAGTAGAATTTAAGACGCCTGTGTAATTACGTATGAAATCGAGAACCATAATTTATGCAAAGTAATATCGAGCAAGCCTCAGGCGGACGAGGTCTCAACATAGATCGTTTCATGCGACCGTTTTGTTTAAAGATTCTTTTTCTGCCTGCAGGCATCACGCAACTGAGCCCGGTAGTTAAGTGTGGTCCGCCGCGACTCCAATTAAACAAGTCTGTTATTCTGCAAATCCCTCACTGCGCTAGCTTGAAGCATGGATTCTGGAATCTTGCTCTATACGCCATCGATCACAATAATGCCAAAACGGACAATACTCAACCGCAGTGGAAGAAAGTGGTAGGTCTCGGACAAGAGACCATTAACACTCCAGTGTTCACACAACTCGATAACGACAAAATATTCCTAGTAACAGACATGCTTTCAACGTTCGTACTAGTCGGTGAAAGTTTTAATGGAAAGGCCGTTAAGACGCTCCAATTGGCTGTATACGCTCCGGCTGTACTAAATGAGGCTTCTTCCGAGTACAATATTAGGCTCTATATCTTCGAGGACACTCCTTGCGCGCCATACTATTGCCAAGAACAGGAGAAGAAACTTGGCGGCGTATTGCTCGACCGTCCCAAAACTTTGCTTTTCCAAGATGGCGGTTCTAATTTGTGTTTGAATCTGGACAACTTAAGCCCAGGTTGGAAAGCAAAGCCGGGGATCGCTTATCAGGAGATACCGTTCAACCACGTGTGGACGTCGAATTATAACGCATTGCATTGTAGCTTCGGGGTGGAGAGGTCGCACGACTGCGACAATATTGATTTTACTATATCCGTATATCAGCGAACGAATCCCTCATACAAGCAAACATTCCGAATATCGCTCGAGGACACACGAAGTCGGTCACCGCGAGGTCGATCACCGCGCGCGGAGTCCCAGCGAAGCTTCAATATAACGGAGAACCTTTTGGACGGCAGAATGTGTCGCAGCGAGGACGGCAGCGACGGCAGTGCGAAGCGAAACGTAACAGTCAACGAGACCGGCGTGAACGAGTGTGCAGAGGGCCCATTTAAATTAAGTGCACGTATAAAACGTCAGCTATGCGCCATATTGGATCCGCCGAACGCCCGCGGTAACGACTGGCGGGCGCTCGCGTCGCGGCTCGGCGTGGATCGTTATACGACGTGGTTCGCCACGAAGAGCTCGCCCACCGAAGCTATCTTAGAGCTGTGGGAGTGCAGGGAACGCGGGCCCGCGGCCACCGCTTCCTTGGCCACCGCATTACGTCAAATGGACAGGCACGACGCGGCCGACCTGTTACAAGGCAGACCGTCTTGGTTATGAATCGGTAACGCGCACCGTCAGAGCGGCGGTTCGGACTATTACATACTATTGTAGACTAAATGTTGTTAGAGAATAGATTGGCCATCGGCCTGTTGTAAAATCGTGTTAGTATATATTGTATAGACATCTCCGCTGTAGATAAGCGATGGATTAATAAATTATATTTGTAGTAGCAATAATAGTGCCTCATGTCTTGAAAAGAAATCGCCGACGGTGTCGGCGTGCGTACGGTTGGTTATTTTGTTATTTCTTATAAGTGTTTGGAGTGTTCATTGTAACA
Organism: Agara michaeli; assembly: GCA_018245675.1. NCBI lineage: Eukaryota > Metazoa > Arthropoda > Insecta > Lepidoptera > Hesperiidae > Agara > Agara michaeli. The sequence continues at coordinate 27,341 of DWDX01000348.1, forward strand.
TGTATATGGCTAGTTTTATGTTTACCGTGCTTTTATGTTCATTGTGTTTTATTCGTACTTCTTAGAACCACGTGCCAAATGTTCGATGCCACAGCATTAGTTTGGCGATAACTAAAATAATGTACGCAATCTATTCTGAGCTTAACATTGTGAAATTCCTAATAGCTTAGCGAGTTCACGTTTCTTATTGTAAAACACGAACAGAGCCGATCGCGTTTAATAGGTACAATAAAATGTATAATCGACTATTCCTAATGTTTACGCTGCCTGTTTTGTTGAGTTGAAAAGTGACTTTTGAACTGTAGTTACATTTATTTGCAATGTATTTGCATGTAGTTATGTGTCCCGATGACCTTTTCAAACAAATGTAGTATCGCGGCCTAAATAATGTAAGACAATTACAACACATTTATAAATGTAAGTCACGGAACTTAGTTACATGCAGAATTTATAGACATTAATCTGTTCTTAGGCTTGATCGTTGAGATAACAGATATATAGATGACGTCACTACAGTCGGCGTTACAAATCCGCAACGCTATAACCGCACCTATTTAGTCATTCGAATACACATTGTTGTGATATTCATTCGTAATGTTAGCTGTAACAATAATCTCATATGCTACACTACAGTTCCTACCAAACATAACTCCAATGAACCACTTTTAATGAGTCAGCGCTCTTTTTAAACTTTTTACTTTTATAACTATCAAATTAAATTTCGAATATAATCGTATCACGTGAGCAATATAAAAAGTATAGTTGAATGATAACAAAAAAGATAATAACAATAATAATAACTATTTAAAGATAAGTCAACTCGAGTGCACTATGAACTCGATTCACTTTTTAACTCGTACAAAGCGTATACCGAAAAAACCAATGACAATTAATATACTTCGTGGGCGCTTTTAAGAATTTTTTCACAGGATACACTGTCTACTATTAACTAATATAAAAATAATCACTATTTATAATAGTTTCCGTATAGGACATTTAACATTAGACATATTACGTATATCGATGAAACATGGATCTTAAATAATATTTGTATTGATATGACAAAAAATTTCATGACAGGGGTGCGAGCGCATCCGTTGCACCCTGCAGGCGCCCATGAATACACTCTATGTATATAAATTAATAAATTGTAAATACTCTTACGAGACACAAGTAGTTACAAATGTAATAGCTAAGCATGAGTTGTATTTAACGGAACTTGGACACCGCCGTAGACTATCTATATATATATTTTTGTTAACGTGATTATTAAAATAAATGAATCTGTGATAATTGAAGTAATATGAAATAAATTATGTTTAAATGTGCGTTTTGTTATTTTATTTCATTCCCACTGCTGCTCATAAATTTCCCCGGAACTGTGGGACCATTTGTACACAACTATAGGGTAAGGTAAAGTATGGTAAGGTAACGTAAACTATGTTAAGGTAAGGTAAAGTAGATACAGATGGTTAACCTAACTGCATTGTTAAATTATAATTAGTAGAAGAAAAAGAATTGCTGTCCATTATGTGTTGGCAGATGACTTGGTCGGGTATGGAATCCGGGACCTTCATTTCGGCACACAAACAATACGTAACATCACGCCTGTAATCCCCTAAGGGGTAGGCAGAGGAGAGTACACCCCCACATTTCACCAGTTACGTTTAAGTCCCACAATGGAATAGGTGGTGAGCCTATTGCCATGCACCG
>DWDX01000349.1:0-29045 GCA_018245675.1 Agara michaeli
TGTTAAAATGTCGAAGTGTGGTGTTTGAACATTATTATTATTAATTGCGCTATTAGGGTGTAATAGAATATGAAATATCGTGAATTATTAATAGGGTTAAATACAAACACAAATGTTTGACTCATTAATATATTATAGCAATTAATATTTATTAGTCGAGGTCCGCTTCTGAACTTGAATGGCTTCACGCTTTCGCTTGTATTACGTTCGTTACTCGGTAATTAGCCGTGTAATTAATCAAAGTAGCCAATTAATGGAAGTAATGATCATTAACAAGAAGATTTTAAAATAATAATATTACCTCATTCTCCATAACGATTAGTATTGTATATACGTTTCTTTAGAACTCTTATTTCGATTTAATCGATTTAATTAGCGGGTATAGAACAATGCACGCTCATTGTTATACCTGGTTGGCTCGAAGGGGAGTTACTTCATTCGTATGTACTATTTTACGGTTCCGAAAGGAACATTTGCATTACCGCTTTGTAATTATGTCGTATAGTAATCGTGTGGCATAAAACGCTTAGGTTTAGATTAGCGACGTGAACTATTCGTAAATGTTTTAAATCTATCATTGATGTAATTGTAAAAGGAGATCGAAGCGTCGGCGAACGATCGATCCATCATTATATATCCACATATTAGAGTGTTGAATAGATGCCGCGTGTTGCGAATTGTACCAATATTAATTTTTGGTCGTGCTTCTCTCTACACCGAGTGTTGAAACGTGATGGATGTCGTCACTCAAACAACTTCATGATACATGTTAACATAACTAATAACATTATTATATTTTTATATAACCCGTCTCAACTGTCATACGCATTCACTTCGAGTAGACGACACGACCGGGCTACGGCGCTCGTGACACGACACGACTTGAATCGTGTCGGATCGCAGCGTCGCGATCAAATATCATTGTTTTGGGTACTCTGTTTCGGAATAGCTTACAGATGTATATTACATAATATATGTATAGACGTTTTCAATCGTTCAATCACGAATTTGAATTGAAATTTAGGACGTGAATGATATATTAGCAATTTTAAACTTTGTATAAGAATATAATCACATATATTTATGTAATCTCCTCGTTGGTATGTAGAGTAGTGGCTCAGAATTAGGGTTACCAGCTAATAGAAAATTTCCTGACACGGTCGAATTGTTAGCGCTGTTTCAGTGAAAAAACTGCAAAATAAGTAACAAAAAAATTATTGTGAACAACTCTCTTAACAAAAACTAAATAATACGGAAGGAAAATCTCGCCGCGTTTACATACTACAGACTATATTCAGACAATATGTCGGGGCATTTTCTGCGAAGGGATTGGCATTGTTAGGATATGTCGTTAATGAATCTGGTAACCTTACTTGTAGTGCACTATGTGTAATATTAATGTATAAGTTATATGTCGATAGTCTAGTTCAGAGTTGCGCTCCGTTTGACGTTAGCGACATAGTTTTTAGAATATCGGAGGGAAATGCAGGCGAGTTTAAACTGCACCATTCGGAGTTTGAGGTCAACATAGCTTGCATCCGATTACATATTTTACGAGCTGTGTTGTTACGTAGAATATCAATGTTACTGGTAGTTATTTAACAGGTAAACGCTGGTTATGGACGTTGGAAATATCTTAAAATATTGCAAACGGTAGTTCAAAGTTGTAAATTAGTTTTGAATAAACGGTTATCACACAAAAGTTCCAAATGAACTTCACTTATTAAAAGATTCAACGTTTAAAAAATATTTTACGATATTTTTCCTATTTCATGTCTTTTATATACTTCCCTAGCGTGCACAGTGTTGTCATTAAAAGTATGACACTGTGTGGATAACATAGAAAGGGGTATAACCAGCTGTAGTTATTGTGAATTGTAATGAAATTATTATCATACCATAACCGAACATATTATATCTAGTCGTATGTAAAGTGCTCGATATTTAATCAGTGGTCGAATAAACTTGTTACACCAATACCACGGCTTGCTTATTTACACACCTCCTGTTTACCCTTTAACGAATATACCGAAATACTTCCGATTTTGCTCAATGCGATACTAAATAATACGATAGGCTTGTGTGTGACTACGAATATCCGATAACAAGGGAGATGTAATCTAAGACCTAACTCGCTCGTTTAGAAGAAAAAGCCATCACAATTCTGAAGTCATTTACGCTTTTGTTATGTTCAGATACTGTATGCGGCCTGTCTGTTTTGTTACTGTTGGATATTACTATTCGAGTCGACCTCGGATAGCGTTCACATTTCGCTAAACATAATACACAGACGTGATGCCACCGTATATTTTAAAACTTAATACTTCAAAAGAAATACCGATCATTAGCGACACAAATTACTTAGTGCAGATGAATAAATAGCACGTAGAAATGGACAGAGATCATTATATGTTGCATTGCGTAAAACATGTGGTATATACACTTCGGCTATGTCGCCTACTATACGCCAGGGCAGTTTTACAGGACAGGTTACTTTACTAGATTGAAAGTGGAGTGAGACGGGCTGCATGTCACTCGTAACGAATTGCATGCGTATGTGATTGGACGTGTTTTTCCATTTCTATTTCAATGAAAAATATATAACTTTTCTTTGTTAGGTTAAAGTAACGATTGTCTGGTGCTTTAGATTTCAGTCTGTCACTCCTGTGGTCCAGATTCAAAGCCTGCTACGCACCTCTGACTTTAATAATCAACGCGCTCTGTATAATTTAAAAATTAAATATCACTCGCTCTTGACACAAAATCACATTGCTTCATAAGCAATTTAAAATCTTCGTTATGAACACTCTATAGATAGCTTCAAACACTTCTCTACTTCAAACGAAAACAGCGCCTCAATTAAGCATTACTCGTCGGATCGATAAACTCACTAATTGGTTAATTTGCATACCTCGCGCCGCGCGGGCGATGGGGCTAGGGTGAGGTACACGCGTACCTGCGGGTGGGAGGGATGGGGGTGCGTAGAGGGGAGAGGGGGTCATCTGCGAAATGATCGGAATCTCACCGTGAAACAACGTACGCGGGTTATTTGATGTATGCGTGTTATTCACAAACATTAGCATTTGGGCTGAAACATTGATTTTTGTACGGGAGTGAGTAAAAATTGCATTTTATCATAAAATTTGAATACATACTAGTGTAAAAGAAACAACAATATAGACAATTCGGTTTGTCTAAATATTGTCATCAACTTAATGGAGTCCTGTAAAACTATAATGTTGTGAGAAAAAGCCCTGCGTCGTCGGCTCGCCGCGGATGGCATAGATCTCATCCTCTACTTTCTGACGCTTATGCAGCCACACACACCGTCATCCTTCCCGGGGGAGCTGGCTGCACTCCCGGAGCCCCTGCTATAACAGGCACCTGATATCGTACCTGTGTTCTGGTTCCAAGCTTTACGCAACGTACAAACATTTTGTAAACTTTTCGCCTAACTGTTTCATCCCTACTGTAGTACGTTGCAGTCAAAGTACGCAGACATCTCGCATTATATGATTAACCAAAGGAGCCGTAACTAAGTTATTTACGTAAGCAAAGCTGCGGCCAAAGCTTGTTAAAATAATAATTGTGTCGCAAGAGGTCGTTAGCGATGCGTCGTTGGAATTTAAACTTTGACCCGGTAATTTAAAGTTCAATTCGTTTCGTTCCAAATGTTATTTCAAGTTCGCAATTTTGTGTTTCGCAAATTGAGACCGTGTAGCCAAACATTAAAGTTGAAATTGAATTGAGATAAATTGGATAGGCAGATGCGGGGTGCGGTAAAATTGGTTTCAATAGTAATTAGTCAAATTACAGCGAGCGCTGTGTTCGCTCTTAGGGTTACATGACAAAGTATTTACACAAAGTGCTTACCACATCGCTTCCCCTGTTACTACTACTTCTGTGATTTGTTTTTTATCAATCACTAAAATCATAAAGGTTTGGATTGACTAGATGAGCGTTTTGCATTTAGATTGAATATCAGCTTATGAAGCGAATGTTATTAAAAAAAATTTGAATAGTATTTATGCTTTACTGAAGATACTTCTGTCTTGTAATTACTCATGAAGTCATTCGGGTGTAAATGTTTATGACTAACAAAAATATTCTACAGATTTTAAATGAAAAAGGAATAATTAGGTTTTTCGAATGGTGTCTTCCATAATTAATTTATCCGGGATGCCCTAGAGGAAAGTCAGGTCAAGAATGCCTTTGATAGACAAGAATGTATAGCGAAAATTTGGTGATAGTAGATGAAGCGAAAAAAGTTTGCTAAGACCGTAGGTTGTGAAATTCTATCGTCTCTGTCTATCCCTACAGAAAAATAGGCGTAAAAGTATTTCGTTACATAAACATATAATCAAAGTGAGATAAAAAAGTAATTAGTATAAAAGCTAGCGCAAGCTTTCATAGATCGATAGCACTCGACATTCAAAGGGTCACTGCAGCGCCGAGGTTGCGGGTTGTTTGACTTCAATTAAACTTATTCCAATGTTCAGTTTGTTTAGGTAAAAACGTATTCTAAAAATAAACCAATATTTCAGCCGAGGCGTCTGTTTGAAACTGCATCGAAACTTCAAATGATATACGTTTGAAGTGTATTCCCATAGCACTCAAGTCAACGATATTACTCGGTATCAGTTCTATTACTGCCCTTCAACTCTACGTAATCGCAGTAGAATTTATTTCATACTTGAACTTTACAAAAGTACATGTAACTGACTTAATAAAATAGTCAGTACAGTTACGAAACACATTCGGCCGATTTTCATTTCCAGTCGGAGACCGCGTACTTCGTAGCTATACGGGCGTCCTGCATCACTAAGTATGGTTCAGGCTGGCTGAGGCACTTGTGCTATAGCCAACGACTAGCGAGTGAACGGGAATCATTATCATCTCTACCAGACTTGTCTTCGAGAAATAACAGTATTGAAGCAACCAATTGATCCAGTCAATTGAACCAGACAAGTAGTAAATACGGGTCATTTATACATCCTCGCAGGCATCCGCTGTGAGAAATAGTCCTTGAACTGCATTTTACTGATTTAACTTAATGCATATAACAACTTGTCTTGTTATTCAGTTTTTTGATAACAATTAATTTTATGATACAACATTGTTAACACTAGATGCCTAATTATTTTGATATAATTGAGAGTGTGGGCAAATATTTAAACCTTAAGCCATCGTTAGCTTTCTTAGGTGTGTTCTCGGTGAAAAGGTGCGTGACTAGCGAAGGGCGAGGGGAGGACGAGCGCCGCTCGCACGACCATGAAAATTTAACAAGCCCCGAACGCGTCATAAAATATTTAAACCTTTGAGACGGAATAAGTGGCGTTCTGGAGAGGTCGCCATTTTTATTCATTTATTTCAGTTGACATATCCATGTAGGTATATTCTTACTGTGATTAGGAGTGTTATATAACACTTTTTATTTGACTTTTCTTCTAATAATAGATACCCTAATCAAGTTGTATATTCTCATCGATAATATTGTAATATATTGTCTAACTTTTTCATGAATCGTGCATTATTTTGTTGCGCACGCTAATAGGTTTAATAACTCTTTGTTGTAGTAATAAGTAGACATGAAGAGAGCATGAAAAATATTTTTTTTCAAAATAATTGTAATGTGCTAACGTATACAATTACTATAACAATTAATGAACGTAGCATCACGTCGTAATAGAAAACGGTGATTTCGAGCAGCATTTCCGAGCTTTACGTCAGTAGCGTGGTCGTGTTCGAAACTAGTTTCCGGAGAGCGCCGCAGCATTGACCTACTCGTGCAAATCGATTTTCAGACCCCGTCTTACACCGCCGCTCGTAGCACACCTACACGCTACGTTTTTGTACACTGGAATGCTATATAACGCCACAATTAGATGTCATTTTTAAGATATTAGATTATAAAATACTACCTATATAATATTAATATATAATAATATTGGCACTCGGTGCTTTCTGCCTACCCCGTTCTTGTAATAATATTGTATTTCACATTGCGGACGAAATCAAGTACAGTTATAATGATAGAAGATGAAAGCATTATATTCACGAAATAAGAACCGTCTGTTTCTAAAAATGTCAATGCCATCCACCGGAATGCCACATGACATTTCTAGAAAAAAGAAAGGCTTTTACGGAAGTCTACACGTTTATGAAAAGCGAATGAAACCAGTTTAAATCGGTTGTATGATGTTTCAGTAGATAGCGTAGTGCAAACAGAGAGCAAACTTGTCTACGTTTGAGGTGATGTTAGGGTTCTGCCAGCGTTGTTACAGCGAGGGTAGCCGTACGAATACGAGGGATATAACACGTCTCAATTTATAAGAAGTATTCCAAGCCTGTTCAAAGCACAGTTACTAGGTGTACTAAGGGTGAGAATACATTTCTTATGTGTAGTAATGTGCTGTTTTGAAACTTGAGAGCCTAAAAGACGAAGGAATATAAATAAATACATAAATAAATGAATCATAATACATAAGGTATGTAATCGTAAAGTTTTTTGAACAAACATTGATTTTAAAACGTCTATATGACCGTCATGAACAAATTACTATAGAAATATGAATATACATAAAAATATTATATTATTACCTGCGAACGGCAATCCTGTACTTCACATCACTCAACGAACTGATCAATACAAATGATTCTACACACTCACACAAAGTAATTAATTAGAAGCACGACATCGATGACGAACTATTAGGGACGGGGCCGAGGTCCTCAGAAACAATTCACTTAATACGTGAGAACTAAATAACACCACGTTTCAATCGAGTCTATTCATTATACATATATTTATTTCGAATTCTTTAAGCTGTTAAAATTTTAACAGCGGAATGCAGAGCGTGTTTTGTTTTATCTATTGATAAACATGAGATACTATATACAATGGCATAAAATTGTTGTTCCGACATTTAGCTTTGTAAACATTGCTATAGTGTTATACGAATATGAGGAACTAACTGGTTGTGGTCGCGGCGCAATTAGACCACACGTGTGACTGTGCGCACGGTCTAACGACGTTACGGACCCCTAACGCTGCCAGCTCTACCTTTACAATATCAACGTTCCCAGCTTGTAAATTATACATTAAAACAACCTGCTGGTATTAAACATTACTATTATATCCGCTAGTAATATACAAAGTGATCTTCTATAAATAAAAAACGATTTTTCGCAATTTTCGGAATCGAATTCGTTTAATTCCTAAATTATTTCTTTACTTCTGAGGTAAAGACGTATAAAATGTACATATCTACATGTGTGCTTAGTTTTAAACCGGTATATACAAAGGTGTATTTAGTATTTTTATTTTCTCAGACATTCGTATTCGGTAAACGTTAATATTGATAAATTAGGTGTAATAATTAGTATACTCTATAGAAAGCCTTGTTTTTATATTTCATTCAAATGAATAGATCATTATGTAAACGTATCATTAAAATGCTAATCCCAACTCTATCTTATTTTTGTGTAATATTTCAGAAAGCTCCGTATTCGGAGCTCTACCCTCGCGCTAATAGCATTACGAACCCTCGGTTCCACCGTCTCTACATTGGTATTATATTTTTTTCTTCAAAGGATAATGGGTACATTACATAAATAGGCGTGAGATGTTTACCAAATCATTCTTGCGATATTAATGTTAGAAATATTACGTGTCCTTGATAAATAAACAGTAATGAACATCTTTCCATATGATTTTCGTTTGTAAGATATAAGTATTAATATAATATTATGTTTGATTTGCTTTTACTAGTTCTAATGATTTATAATGAATTAGGGTGCTTTTGTTAAATTCATTGTTGTCTAAGCAATAATATCATTATTAATATATCTTTTTATGTCTTGTTCTTTTCTTGCATTCTAATGCGGAGTCAGATGGCCCTGTGTGCATTTGTTCCGATTAGTGTTAATAAAAGCAAAATACATATTTTAATCTGTATTTTTGCTTAGCTTTAACCTAAATGACGTTAAATCAAAAGCGTTTGATAGATTCACAGCGAGACAAGTGTAAAGCGGCGTAGCGCGGGCTGGCGCACCTGGCGGCGGGATCGATACCGCACCTGCGTTGCTATGGCGACAGACCCACCCTACCCCCCTGTGCCACGGTGATAAGCGGAGCGGGAGATAATAGCGATTTAAAGTGGATAAACATGACTTTAACATATAATACTTCATACTTTTTTGAAAGAATATACAGCAAGAAAGTTGTACAGCCTTGTTTTTTTCGATCTCGTTAATGACTTTCGTCTACTTTCAGGTAAGTTAAGGTCCAGGATCACCAATGGTTATAGAATATACTATAGGGTTGGTACTAACGCTTATAAAATATAATACTTAAAAAGCACGCATGTTTTCTTATGATATAAGTATGAAGTATGACCTCTACAATGCATGTTATGAAAGTTATGAAACTTAACATGACGCTCTTCGCCAAGTTCGCATCTTACGAGTATTCTAGTTCTTCGATATTCTTGGTGAAGTTTTACTCGACTTAGTTATGAGTTCAGGTGTGTTTTACAATATCAGTTTTTGAAAGTATTTTGAAGAATTATATTACAATTCGCCTCAAAATCAGTAATAATCAGTAATGCTCATTTGATGTCTTGGCAAAAACACAATTACTAGTACATCTCTACTACTTGTGAGAACGATATGGTGAAAATAAAAAATCGTAGTAACGGCGTCACATGACATTACCCATGAGCCCAGAAGTGGACTTCCAAGAGCCATCTCACTAGGATGACTGTGAGAGGAAGACCATCTCATGCATACTTTTGAAAGACGAACCTGTATTTTAACGACGTTGATGAAAGAAGCAGCGGCACATAATTTTGTCAGAAGCGTTACCCTGTGGAAATCCTTAGTCTCTATGGGTGTGATAAAGTAACTAATAAGGTTTTGTACTTACATACACGTATGCAAATCGACTATGATAGTATATAAAAACTACTAAGTCCTTTATATTTGGTACACGCATTTATATATGTTGTATGGTATACATTGGCCATAAGTGGTTCAGACGCAGTGCCTTATGTCTAACCTGGCGCCACTGTGCGTTTGCATATACGTTATAGAGATTTTTTTTTATAAACATAATCATAGAATTACCTGGGTTGTCCGATACATACTCACTAATACACCGGCTGACAGTGGACTTTGGGGCGGCTTTTTTTATTGAATATTCCCTCGTAACGTCTACTCTCATCAATCTCACTCGCTTCTCTCATTACAGTGTCGCGAGTCAGACAGACTGCATCATACATCACGCAAGGGTTGCGTAATTAAATTGCGGGCCGCGAGATGGACTAACGTTTTTATCCACTCGCCCCCTCGCCGAGGGGGGGGGGGCGTTGTAGCGTCGTGACGTATCGTTGCCGATGACACTCGTGAGCTACGTCAGTGACGTAGCGCGTTCATTTCATTATTCAGAAAATGAATTATTCGCTTGTTTATCTTAATAACATCTAATCCATTACTCATATTTATATCGAAATATAAAAGCTTTGTCTAATTCGAAAACTGATGAATGTATGTATAGTAAACTTTGAATTGTTTTCATAAAGTGGAGTTCGGGCGAATATAACTTGCCGTGTGATATGAGAATTCAGAATTACATCCCCGTGGGAAAGGCCATGTGTCAAAATGGAGGGTGGGTGCCCTGTTCCGAGGGTTCGTTTTGTTAATATAAGTTCTGGGAGTGATATTATTAGAATGTCGTGTCATGTTTGCATAGGCTTAAGTAGAAGTGAGGCTTTCGCTTTGTGTTTGGGTTTCGCGATCATTTTTGCTAAAGTAAGTACTCTACGCGCTTAGGACTTTCGATTTCAGTAAAAGTTATTTTACTTGTAACTTTGAATTATTAAAAGGATAGTTATACAAACCTAGACATAGATAAAATCGTAATTGTTTACAACAATTGTTAAACCTGAATATGTAATGTATAATAAATACATTACGGCAAAAATGCCGCGGAAAACTAAGAACGTACCATGTTCAAAGTTAAATCAATTTCACATACAAAAGGGCTATCAACGAGGCGTTCACTGTTCGTCATGTAAACATGAAACGGAAAGTGGAAGTGAAGCAGCGACGCGGAAATTCAGGAACGTTTACTTTTATTACGTTGTTCTGTTTGATATTCCTACCACAGATACCTACATTAGTGATTCATACATACGAAAAATAAGACCATATAAGTACGCAAAAAAAATGTCTCTATCTAAAGTAGAGTATTCCATACCATTTATAATGATAAATTGCCATACTGTACGAGACCATATTATACGAGTTCCTCGGAGATAGCCTAGTGCTTTGAATTTTAGTCTCTCATTCCGAGGTCTGCGTTCAAATGAAGAGGATCTGAGTGAGGAGACACGTATCCAGCAGTGGTTGAATAGACGGGTCGGAAAAGTATATTTATAAATTCGTCCGAATCACAAGTGCAGAATTAAATATTGTCATTCACGTCAAATATACTTACATTAACCTTATCAAATGTTGTGTATTATAAAAAATTACATTACTAATATTCATTATCAGTAGCTAGCATCCCTCTGCTGGCCAAAGGCCTCTCCTCTTTGAACGATTCAAAGTAATTTTCATTTCAAAAATCGTCAATAAGAAATGGTAATTTCATTCGTTACTTTTCAATTTAACGTTAATTTCCTTGCTGTAAAGGAAGCTTTAATTTTTAATGCATAACAGCTCCGAAGGTACATTTAATTAAGCATTTAAATTGAAGTCTCTTTGCGAATGTTGTTTCGAAAATGCGTGCGATTTAGCTGAAAATGTAATTCGTGCTTGAGCAGTCGTTTGTGCGAAATAAAAGGAAATTCAATTTGCCGCCAGCTCCTGCTCGGAATAAAGTTTGCAACGCAACTCTCCACTACATTCTGCTTTTGTCTGTTACATTACAGAAGGTTCGCTCGCGTTCCAACTGTATAACACAGCTGTTTGTTATTAAATTTTAATGTCTGGTACCTGAACGGATACAATCTATGAGCAGTGCCCGATGTTTAAATTTGTGTAAATACAGATTAACATGCAGACAAGTTATGATTATTATGTTTGTGAGAAAAGGCGCAATAGTATCATATAATTGAACCAGTCATATTGTTACACCTAAACCAACATGACCAACATAAACCAACTTTATGTTAGTGCAGTTTTATCTGAACGTCACGGTGCATCCGGTGTCGAATTATGTTGCGGGATTGCGTCAAGTTTTAACGATATCTTTTAATCGTAAAACGTAACGGTACATAGTCGCGATTCTGTAACGTCGTTCGGTTCTCTTGGAATTGAACTGAAAGGGAATTCGAAATTTTTCACACAAATGGAAGAAGCTATTGTTGATCAAGATTGAATTTTTCCTATTAACTTTTTGTGGAACAAATTGTTGTCGAGATCGATGAGTGCGGCGCTCCGAGCCCGCGCGACTTTGACCGATCGTTGTAGTTTTTCCTTTGTTACGCTTTGAATAGGAATAGAATGATAGAACGGCAATTTTCCCCTGCGAGGATCCATAAAGGTTGCTGACGGCTATCTTTTCTCTAGTGGATGTAAATCTCACTGGGTTAGTGTGGTAGTCTTAAACCATCTAACTCTGAAAGGAGACACGTGTTTGATAAGGAAATGATAAGAATATTCATGACTGTGATGTTGATGGTCCAGAAAGATTTCGCAGTTGTAGGTAGTAATATTTAATGTTAAAAATATATTAAGTATGTGAGTTTGTCTGCGATTCGAACGCCAGACGGGGAAAGGTGGGAGGCTCGGCGATATACATTACCGCTGCTTTCTTGTCAGTTGAACAACACACGTTTTAAGATTAACAAATTCCAAAGAACACATAGGGAACAGTCCGGAATGCGGCGCCGCTCCCTTGTCCGCTTTGTTCTTCAGAAGGTGCCTACATCAATGTTGTTTGATGTCCCTTGATCGAAAATTCTGCAGAATATTTTATGTAAAGTAAGCATATTATGCTGTGTTGTGAGAAAGTATGATGTGTGAGTCACGAAGTTTACTCAATTACTGACTTTTCGCCAGATATTTTCAATTGTATCTTCGTAATTATAACAAACGGGACAGGAATACGATAAACCAAATATGACACATCAATACATACATAACGTAATATGTTTATAATATATGATCTCTATATTTAAATTATCAAGAACTGTTTTCTTCAACTTAACAAGTGTAAAGAGAATATTGTCAATCTCGTAGAAAAAAGTCACCCTAGAGGTAAACAGCCTTAAGCGACTAACTCATATAATGTTTCTAAGCTGAATTTAGACATTGTATACTAAATCGAGTTAAAGTAATTGTCCCTTAAATTGTAAAAGTAAAGTTAGATATAGGAAGTAAAGTGAAATTAAATAAACTCCCTTTCTATTGCTCGAGTAGAGAAAATTTAAGTAACAGGCGGGTGGTTTTATTTTGGGCCAGACTTCGCGGAAATAATTTGTTCCGGCTTCAGAGCACAGCCCCCACCAGCCCAATAATCGTAGGCTTATATACAACGTGGCCATGTTTATAATATTAACAGTGAAAAAGACCTATCGTCTATTTCTGTAACACCTTTTGAGTCCCGGTGTTTGAACAGTTAAAAAGTTACATAACAAGATCAGTTGAAATTATGTCCGTGTTCAGTCATCTATCGTCAGTGGTAAAAAAGGAGCTTCATATGTTATGAACGAATAAATATTAATTTGTAGGTATATAAACAAAGTATTTTGATTGCCAATTAAGTTGTCAGCAACGGTCACCCCAGAGCGGGGAACCTGTTACAGGGCTGCGATAATTTCACTTAAATTGGAACAATATTTTCAATTTAAGAATAACATGAACTGTTAAATAGGTAGAAAATGTAGATAAATGTTCAGAAAATACATAATAAATAGGAGCTATTGTTCAATGTCTAAGAAAAACTACTACATTTCCCGCATTAGTCGGTCAGAGGTAATACGGGGTCCGTCTCGAGATGCGAGGCGCAATTCCCAACAGGATATTGCCACTCCGTGTTAATGCCGGCCGGGGGCAGCTCAGCTCTGTAGAGAAATATATGTGAACGTATGTGAACATATGCACACTTTGTTTGAGACGATTGTAAGCTGCCTTATATCTGACTTATCGGAAGTCTTATAATCTGTTTTAATAGTATCAAACATATAAGCGGCCGACAGCCGACCGATGTTCACCTAGCTTCACGAAACCGTTTGTGTATCCATGATCCGACCCAAGCCATACTGCAACATGCAAATTTTTAAATTAAAAGACAACAGTAATGTAAATCGATCCAACGGTTACGACAAATTGCGACAATTATGTACAGCCAATTTTCGGAATTTGTTTTATATATGTGGAAAAGATATTTCTTCGTAATTTATAAATACGATCCTTGATCAAACGAGTCTTAGTAATAATTAACGTAGACAAGTGCTTAAACGTACAAACCGCCGGGATATTGCCCCGTGCTCTGTTTGTTCGCCCGCTCCCGTAACGTGATTGTTTGCTGGTTCATTGGGAATTATCGACTGCCCGCCTTGTTTGCGAACAAGTTCAGCGATCTGTTAGAACAGCTTAGGAGTTTTTGTGGTTTCGAGTGCGAATCCGGATCCCGTGTTCTCGGGTTCGACTTTTCGGTTCGTGCCTTACTTGCTTTACAAAAGTTTTACGCATTTCAAATATCAATCATCAGAGTTAAAAGGAAACAGAAATCACGTGTTAAATGTTAATAATTGTTAATTGAAATACTGGTATTGGGTAAATAGTTATTACAAAAATTTTTCTACGGTATTTAAAACGAAAAAGTATGTAGCCGATAGCAAAAATATATTGGAAACGAGGCTCCCACCTACGCCTAGGCCATAGACAAAACAGATTTACTCACGGTGATAATATTCGTTCATGTAATTTAACCTTTTTAAAGAATATATTTTTATAAGAATATTGCTTATAATTTTATATTAATCTCCTCTCATTCAGTTGCCGTTTGTGTTTTAAACACAAACTTAATAACCCGGTTGTAGTAAATTCTCCGTGGAAAACACGACTCTATATCTGTGATTAAAATAAATAATTTACAATTGGAATTGTTTATTTGTTTGATACTTCTCCGTAGTAATTAAAATATTGTACATTGTATTTGTATGTGTTGTTTCAGGATGGGGCGAGTCTCTGCTGTCGTTACCCAAGAAGTGGCTCAGCACCCAGGTGTACGGCACGGAGGACGAGGACTTTCAAGTGAGTGGAACATGTTCTATGGTTATGAAAGCAACCAATTTATTTGTTTCTGAATTACTCAATAAATAAATGAAAAAATGACTATCAGATGAACAAAAACTTTTACATCACTTTTACAGTTTTACACTTTTACACTTTTACAGAAACATCACAATTATATGTACGTAATTTTACGAAAAACACTTTTTTCAAATCTATTGAAGGTATATATATGTAAATGTTATAATTTTTGTATTAAATCTATATTACTGCGTGCCTGTAGTGCGTGTTTTCTTTTCTACTCGATCACGTTAGCGTAAACTACAATTTGTATGGAACTGCAACACCACCACCAGTGCTGGTAGTTGCTTTATGTATACAAGCAGCCTTTTTTTAAATATTACCTAATCCCGTGTAGCGCAACATGTCGATCGTCGCGCCAAATGAGATGTGTGAAAGTGAGTTGAATATAATGTAATTACTACGTACTAACTAACTAATTGTACTAAGCAATTCTTGATAATCTTGGTAGTGATTACAAATTTAGTGTTTTTTTTATTTAGTAAGCAATCAAGAAAAGTAATAACTGTCACCCCACCTTAATGAATTGCGCTAGACAATTGATTTTATGTGCCAGAAAGTCATTTAATGAATGAAGTCTGTTTTTAAAAACGTGTTTATTTTTTTCTGTCTGTATAGGATGTCCAACTTCAGAAGCTTCCAGTGCCGGACCTCCAAGCTACCATGGATTCGTACTTGGACTTTGCTGCAGTGATCGTGACCCAAAAACAGCTGGAGAATACACAAGGGCTGGTGAAGGACTTTATGGAAGAACTGGGTCCAAAGCTGCAGAGTTTGCTGCAGGATCGACAGAAGGAGACGACTAACTGGGTGAGTTGAATTTTTTGCACGTCTGAAGTATACGACCAGACGTAACATTATGGTTATGTGTAACGGGAAAATAACATTATTTCTAATTAAATAGATACGCTATGTTTTCGACGTGATTTGTAATCACGCGATAAACACTCCAACTGAATTATGTTTTGTTATCACTGGAAAAGCTTAAGAATATTATAACTGAGATGTAAAATGTCAACGGCTTAAATTTGAATACATTGAGCTCGTGTCCACTGCCTTATCGGCGGCTACGACAAAAGTTTCCCTTCAGAAACTCATAATTGTAAACAACAGCATTACGTGGGCGGCATTGTTCCAGCCTCGCAGTACACTGCACGATACCCAAACATTCAGCATGAGGCAAAAAAATAAATCTCAACCGTATTAGAAATGAATTCAAAATTATGGGTTTATTCATTACTTAGTCTTTTATATTTAGTTGCCCCGAATCATTGTCTAGTAAAAGTGTCTAATAATAATTTTAATGATGGTGAAGTGTTAATGAAAATATTGCAGCTGTTAAACGAAGCAAGCAGTGACGATCGTTTGCTTGCTGTGACGTTAAAATTATTGAAAAGCTTATGTGTGTGCATGCAGAAAACGCTCAAACTCACAGAAAGAAGCATTAATGAAGAAGTGAATTTCTTGGATGAATTAAAAAAGCAAAATAAAAATAAATTTGAAACTATTTATAACAGAACATGCTTGAATTTAAAAAAATATATTGATGATGAATTATTAAATAGTGATATGGAATACGAAAGAGATCGTTGTTCCATAAATAAATTGAAATATGATAAAGGCTCCATTGAAAAGTTAAACAACAGATCGGAAAATATCAATAAGATTTATAAACTATACAAAAATAAACTTGATATAGTCCATAAATTACTAATAGAAACTAAAGATAATCATAAATATGGTTTACGAAAGTACAGTATATGGGGGCAATCTCAAACGGTTGATATTTTGTTGCAAAATTCTATAATTATAATCACATTACAACCAGATATAAATAACAACTCTAGCAACGATTCTTCAACAGTAAGTGAAGTTGGAATAGAAAAAATGTTATACGGAAATTATTCCGTGGACATTGATGTAATAGATCATAATTTTGAAAAACTGACTGGAAAATTAACTAAAACATCTCCCGTGCCAGATTGTATGTTGCTTTCAATATACAAATTTTTGGCGAAGAAATGGCAACATAATAAAATAAAAGCATTTAAGCTTCTGCGCAGACAGAATACTATAAAGATGTATGTTAATTTATTTGTTGAAAACGACCAAGATTACACTATAATGTGCTGCTCTAACTCTACTATTTTTATGTGTAATTTGAATCATGAAGATAAAGCTATTGAAAATATTTTAAACCCGTTCAGTGGGAAGCTTAACAATAACGATAATATTAAAAATGATAATACCGATGTTGATTATAAAAGTACTATAACTAAAATAAAAAAAATATTTAAACTATATGATGGAAAAGAAAAAGATCGAAATAAATCTGTTCTGGATCTTGACTTACATGGCAATGAAAAAAACAGTTCTGCTTGTTTCCCAAATTTAGATTTTTGTATTAAAAATATCGTTAAAGAAAACAGTTTGGAAAATGATACTTATTCATCAGGTTACAGCAATAGTCAATCATTAAATAGAGCAAAATTGGCTCACTATTACTTCTTAAGCACAACTATAGCCAATTTATTATCTAATAAAATCAATAATCACGTAAAACAGAACTCGAAAATAGCTACCATTACCGGGATTATTAATAAACACACACGTAATAAAACAGATAAATTCACAGCAATATCAAGATCAAAATATAATGAGAAATTCTTTAAAACTAATATGAATTATACTGATTCATTAGCTATATTCACTAACAAATATTCACTAAACCTAGACTTACATAATAAAACTGAAAATTATGCTAGGAATACTAATACAATAAATATAATATCTGAAAGAACATACATTAGCAAAGACTCAAACCTTACAAACTTTACGGATTCTAAAGGAAATGTCAGTTTAGGATCATTAGAAAACAAGGGAAATTATACTAATGAAATAGTAAATTTCTTTTCTCAAACAATGAAAATAGGAACTGTGAAATATCGTCAACCTTATGTTACCCAAACTACTACACCTATACCAATGTATAATGACGAAGTTATGTTAAAGTACAAGGATTCCACAAATAATACTCCATATTCATTGAGCACTATGCCAGAAATGCTTTTCAATATACTCAAAGCGTCTAGTTTTTATTATTCATTGGAAGATTTGAGGACAAACGCGTACACCACGCTGGATGTACCGTTAAAACCAGTTACAGAATATGCGACAACAGCAAAAGCTGTGACTAAAGATGCTTACACTTACTATAATATATCCTCGATACTGCATTTAAATAAGGGAGGAGAAATTAACAAGATGAATACAAAAACCAACGTATATCAGTTGTTACCTGAAAAATATACCTCTTTAACTGCTAAGAGTAAACATTCAATCTCCAATACAAAATCCTCAGTGTTTCATGATGCTTATATCCAAATCACTACCGATGCACCAACTTATGACATGGTAGATCTTACCGTTAAAATACCATATCTATTGAAAATTATTCCAACTAAGCAGGCAAGTACACGGAAAATGTTAAATTTTAACGAGACCTGGGAAAATCAGAGTACGAATCGCGTACAAAAGGTAAATGACAATTTTCTTAGTGAAATAGTTACTGATTACACAACAGTAGATAGAATTGCAACCACATCCATATCTTATTTAAACAATACAAAACATCAGCCTTTTCATAGACGAAGTAATTTTATTACTAATCGTGTTATAATACCCTGGTTAACAAAAAATGAAACAACGCATGCAGAAATTAATTATAGGGTAACAAGATATAATAGTAATCGCTCTACACTTTATGATAAATATATTCAGATTTCAACTGTTGCAACTGATAACAAGGCGAACGTATTAAACCAAAGAAAAGCAGAGACTACAGAAGGATACATTTATGCACTAGAAACAGAATCACACCATGTGATTTATGGTGGTCCTGATAGAAACCAATCAAAAAATACAAGCTATAGCTTAACGATGAGTGCAAGAAAACAATATTCGCCAATAGAAGAAACTGGAAAAACAGTGCCGATAAGTACTAAACGAGAAAATTCTAACTTTAATACGAACTTCTCAATATTTAATAATAACTATATCGAATCCACGACGCCCACACCAACTTATTACATGAAAGATTATTTTGATCAAATATCGTATATGTCAGCTAATGTTCCAAAAATGAGTTCAACGACACAAAAACCGTTAACTATTTATAAGACTTTTGAATATCAGAGTACAAATCGATTAGAAAAAGCCACAGATGTTTTTCTTAAAAGAAAAGTGACTAAATATGAAACTGTATCTAAACATAAAATCAAAAGTGTATCTCGTTCTGATACCGCGACAAAAGAAACATTACATAAAAAATATACTTCTTTTAAAAATAATGCTAAAATTCCTGAGTTGGCAGAAATAATGATGACACATACAAATATTGAACGGTCATCTGTAAAGTTTAATATCAATGACTCAAAATTTTACAATGAATACATCCAGATTACCACTGTAATTCCAATTCATAACAAGAATGTTTCTAACAGACATATGGCTCACATATTAAACAAAGAAGGAACACAGAGTGCAGCAGTGAGCATTAACGAACAGAAAGAAAAAAAATATGATATGAGTTATGGTGGTCCTAGTATAACCCAATTAAAAAACACACGCAGTAATTTAACATTTGGCTCAGAAAAAAAATATACGACAATGAAAGAAACTGAATTTAAGGGAACTTCTGAAAAAAATATTGCAACTGTATATGAATCAAAACAGGCAAGTGATCCTTACAATGTTTCTCTTAAAGGATCTACTAACTTTGATTTATCTGTGGCCTCTGAGAAAAATATATTAAAACTAGTTCTAACTAACGATACAGTAGACATTAATAAAAAATATATTAATACGGAAAATACAGACACATCAAGTAAATCTATATGTTCACCTTATGTGAAAACGGAACGAAATTTTTCTATTGAAGCTGTCAATTATACTGTGGATGATAAGAAGAATTACTTGCGTAGGATTACTACCTTTGGATATGTAGAAAAGCCTTTTAATAAATCACTCATCGAAAATTGGACACAGGTAGTTTCAAGAACGAAAAACACATCAATTGAAAACAGATTAAAGAACCGTTTTGTTATTAATTTAGATAATAACAAAAATAAAACTACATTAAAATTTAATAGCAAGCATGAAATACAGTTGAACGAATATTTCACTATGAATACAGCCTCAGAAAACTTACGGCGTGGTATATACAATTTAGCTGAAAATGTGTCAAGAACATCAAATCAATCAACAATGCGTAGTGATGGTCACGACATAACATCGATTTCACAATTTTGGAATCAATCAAGTATCATACAAAATACTACTATTTCAATGTTTAAGTTTAGTTCATCAACAAAAAGTTCATATTTGGATAATGTTACTTTAAACTGTTCAAAAACAAATTTAACGACAACTAAAACTATAACTAAGAATACTATGGGATTTAAAGAAAATAATAAGAATAATACAACTTTAAACAAATACAAAATGGAGATAATAAGAAATAAAAATGAAATATTTCCACGGAATATAAAGAAAAGTCATCTTGAGCTTATAAATAGAAAAATCTCCTCGTCACCGGTAACTTTGAGTTACAATTATTTTGTATCATCTGAACGTATGAACCCAACTAAGGAAACCACAGTAACAAACGAATCTTTTACACATATACAAAACACAAATATGAGTAGTAGAAAAAAAGTGGTATTAGCAGATGCTCCATCTTACAATTCCAATAACTTAATATATGACATGCATGTCAATTCTACTACACCTACTACTGTGCGAGACATTGACTATAATATGACGACCCCGAATTTTAGTCAAAGGGAATTTGTTACACAAAGCAAGCAAAGCAATTCTATTGCACAAAGCAGTTTCAGTTATCAGCCATACATAAAACAAGGAACTGAGAAAATAAATCAAAACATCGACAAAAGAATTACTAATTTGAATAATTCTGTGACTATTTATGTATACAGTGAACCGGGCAGAAATAAAACAACCACAATGCTCCAAAAATTACAACATGAAGAAGTTATAACTACTAAAGGAAAGAAAAAACAAGTACCTTTGCTGCAAACAATTGGAATGATATTAATTCCTACTCATTTAATCGGTGCGGGCAACACAACAAATCAGATGGCATCTATGCACATAATTTCTACTCCTCAATATGGAGATTTAAGCACAAAAGTAGCAAATGATTGGTCAAAGCCAAAGGATCTTTACGTTACTTCTTCTGATCTTCAACAATTGAAGTTAACAAAAACAAAACATCATTCACACACTCAACAGTATATAATGTCTTCTCCAAAAAGAATCGCTGATGACCAAATAAAGTTTACCGATTTATCAAACAATATTTATACATTTCAAAACACAAAAATAGCGCCCAAGACAATGAGTAACGGGCGGACGGACATTGGTCTCAATCACACCGCTTCTAGACCTCAAAATGCCGACTTAATTCCAAAAATACTGGAGTATCAAACGAGTCTCAATAATTCTCACTATACAGTATCTAGTTTTCAGCATTCGAACTTGATTGCCAAACAAGCAACTAATCAGATGGTGCCAAATGATAACAAAGTTACAATTGACGCTGTGGATTATGCAGTCTCTACAACAAATAGTCAGACGAGATATAATGTTCCTTTTAATACAATTGTTACTCCGCAGTCTGTAAATTTAATAACAAAACCTATTGATCATCAAGCCAGGTCAATCAAACATACCAATGTTTTAACGAAGCCTTATCTTTCAGTTTTAGAAAACGTATTTGATCCTAGCCTGAAAGACATTTCAGTTACGTCTGAAAAAATTATTTCAACAAAAAGTGATGCTGCAAACTACATTGAAAGTATACCCAGCCGTCCTAGAGTAACCTTAGATTATTCAGATATAGAATCGTATACGAACACAAGAGTTCGTAAGATACACAATTTAGATATTAATAGCAATAATAAGCTTCAAAATTTGTCATACCCGAAGATTAAACCAGTTGCAAGCATTATACCGACTACTTTTAAACACAGTAGATTTTTGATAGCGACTACTCTATCTAATGGCTATAAAAAAGAAAAAGAAAATGCAAATAAACAGGTCTCATTTAAAAAAATACCCCATATAATCAAAGGAAACGGGCTGCGAAAACTACCTTCAACTAATAAAATAGAGTTAATTATGCCAACTGCAATTGAACTAAAAACAATTTTTGGTACCACCGAAAAAGGTTTTCCTTTAAATTGGGATGATACAATTGTTTGGACGACGAATCCTGTCACCATTAACCGAACACATACCCGTCAGTTGTCTTCAACATATATCTCTACAACACCTTATATCGTGTCATTATATATTGTTAGTTCGCAACATGGTAATTCTAAAGATCCAACAACCAGTTCTATTACTAAACCTCCGTTAAATATTGAGACACGCAAAAATATTGCGGAAGCTTTCAAGATTAAACCAAGAAATTCTGAAATCGTTTTCAACAAAACAAAAGAATCTACGTCAATAAAGCATAACTTGACTTCTTCGTCGTTCAATTCAATAAGGTTAAGACCTATTCAAAAAATTAATTCGAAAACAATAACGTCTCCAGGGGAAATCAGATTGCCAAAATCAAAATCTTCAATTAATCATGATATAAATAGCACAACGATGAGTTTGTATAATAAAACAAGTTCAAAATATTTATCTCTTTCGGCGATTCCAATCTATGAACCAGAATTTAATAATCAGAGTAATATACCGACCTCTGTTGAAAACATATTTTTAAAACAGATTTATCATAACTTGATAAACGATACGACCATCAATTATAGTGGAGAGAAAACAATACCTTTAATAAGAAATAGCAGTTTTACTGATGTGACTGAGGAGAATTTAAAAAACAAGACACAAGCATCCATACACATAATTACTGCTGCAAAATTGAACCAAACAAATTATGAATCATTAAATTACCCAAAGCCGAAAGCGATAGTTAGTATACTGAATAATTTGAATCAAATTATAAATATGAACAATAACAAAAAATACATTAATAAAAATGTAACATATTTTGAACAGAATCAATCAAAAACCGATAATGATTCTTCTATTTATTCAAAGAAGGAAAAGCTAAAGCTGTTAGGGTCTGACAACTCTACAACAGTGCCAAATATCATTAGTAACACCGTGGTTGAGGATATGGTAGCAGAAAATATATTACATTTTGTAAAACCAACGGATAGTATGAGTGAAAATATGACAAACCCATTGACAAATCTATCGCATAATATTGACCTTCAAATAAAAAACGTAATTAGAAATGACACCAAGGATTTAAATTATAGTAGTACCGCTGTGACTCCTACTTTTATACCAGCCAAAACTCTATTACAGAATGCGCCACCAGTTTTAAAGACAAACGTTGAATTCGTAAAACAAATTGATGAATTTGGTAAAGATTTACTAACTGAAATATTTAAGACTCAAAATACAGGAACAATCCTTAAAAGCACAATACGTTGTATAACAAATGATAAAAGTATACAGAGACAGAATATAATAGAGATAAATAATAGTAATTCGTCAGCAAAATACAATGTGCAAGCAATAAATGACATAACATCGGAATTTTATAATCAAGAAGTGCCACGCATTATTAAGGACTTGTTTAATAAACAAAACGTTGCATTTTACAACGTTACGCAGCAAAACATTATTCAAAAATCGCTAACTTCTATGAGTAGATTTTTAAAGGGAAGTAATAATACACTTCAAAAACCAATTCTCAGTTTTTCAAACAGTACAAATAAAAATCACCGCACTTTAAATAAAACTGACCGCACCGTTACTGGTTACAAAGACATTGAAGAATTTACACAGAGATTACAAGAGAAAAAGCATTTGATATTAAAAAATACAACGCAACAACAAGTGATACCACATAAGAGCAGTTTGCGTAAAGCGATACTCGAAGAGGATGAATATTCTCGTGGCCTTACAATAAAGTCTGATGATATTGACAGTTTAACATCTACACCGTCAAAATTTAGCCTAAGGACAGAAAATCTAACCACTGTTTTTTCTTACGGTAGCAAATATCTCAATAGTTATTATTATAACACAGATGTTGGTACTCGTTCAACAATGCCAATCGGGATATTAAAAAACACTTTACCGCCGAAGACATCAGTCAATATGTCATCAAGCCATCTATATTCTGAATCCTACAAAAAAAAAATCATTATATCTCATTTTGAAACTCAGTTGGAAAAGAATAGTTTGCATAACATAACTGTAGATAATAAAATAATGCACACCAGTACAACAATTAAACATTTCCTTGACAAAAAGCAAAAGAATAAAATCGCTGAAAAAAGTCCAATTCTTACGTTACTTCCTTCATCTTTTAAACATAAAGATATTAGAAAAAAAGAATATTCAACCCAACAAACAACATTTTTGAAGAGAAAAAATGAAAGTGACAGTAATATCGGTTTAGCCTTTGCTCAGATAAACAAAGAATTCATCGAATCATCTAAGGTTATGATGATAGAGCGCTCAACAGATAATTATGATGATATTAAAATATTTTCGAGATATAATAATAATAATAGTGCAACTCTGTTACAATATAAATTGAAGGAAAGTACCAATAGCTTAGGTATTACGGGAAATGATAACGTAATTACTCCATTGCACACGTGGATTCAAACTCCAATTAGTAAAATAGCAGTAGCATTAAAAGAAGGTAATAAAATGTTTACTATTCGCCCTCTCGACTTTTCTAAAAGAAAATCATTTACTAATGTACTTACTGATAAACGTAATGGAGAGTCTGTGGTTACTGCGGATTGTAATTATTTAGAGAAACCACAAACAGAAGAAGCAATACACAGTTTAAAGGTAATAACATCGACGTGGAAACCAACAATACAAATTATGTCACTTACTGATCCAAACACTGCGAGA
Source organism: Agara michaeli (assembly GCA_018245675.1). Lineage (NCBI taxonomy): Eukaryota > Metazoa > Arthropoda > Insecta > Lepidoptera > Hesperiidae > Agara > Agara michaeli. The sequence continues at coordinate 24,307 of DWDX01000349.1, forward strand.
TCAGGTGCAATAAAGGGCAACGACGTAAAACATAATTCAACTAGAGATAACAATAATACTACAGCCTTGTTTTCCACTACTGCAAAAGCAATTACTAAGAACAAACTATCCATAAAACCATACAGTAACTATATTAATGGTTATTCATCCGAAAAGTTGCAATATAAAAAAGAAATCATTAGTAATTCGAATACAATATTATCTACAGCAGGTTATCCAGAATCAATTAAAAATTTGGGTACAACCGCAAGATTCAAAAATGTATTAGTCAATTCTGCATATAACCCAATAGAACAATTAATAGAGGCGAGTAAAATAAGTAAAATCAGTCACGATTATACAGTAAACACAAAAGACGTAAAAAAAATTGAAATTTCCAAAATAAATAACGATAGAAAACAAGACGTTCAGCCTTCGGGGACATCTAGTGCTAGCGACATTAAACATCTCTGGGAAAAACAGGAACAACCCATTTCTTCAATAGCTACATTTTTAAGAACTTCTACTCCTACACTAACTATCGCGTCGGAGATAAGATATATAGAACTGACTTCAATTTCTCCATTAAACCACTACTGCAACAAATCGTTCTTTGCTAGTACACCCATGATCAAAAACATAAACAAGGGGCAAAGCGATAGTAATGACTATGGTATAAATATTACTTCATCCAAAGATTTAAATACTAATAAAAATCATTTAAGCAAAACTGTCAATCGATTACAATTAACAAAGAGAAGTACTTACCATCATTCGTTGGTTATTAAAAATTCTAAATATACGTCTCTACAATACACAAATACTGCTCATAAAATAAATCCAACTGCAGTTTCAGTTTTAGAAATACAACAAAAATCAAGTAAGCAAAATAAGAAACACCCAATTAGAAGTAATTTAGAAGATAATTTACTAAAAATGAAACACGTTTATAAACTTTCAAAAAAAGAAGTTAAATTGCCGTCTAAACAAACACAATTCAAAGATCTAAATAGAAGTAGAGAATTTAAATCGAATAATTACAATATCATAAAAGACCAATTCACCAATAAAAATATTATAAAATCTTTCTACTCCTCACTGAGGACGCAGCTAAAAACAACGAAAAAAATGAAAGTTATAAAATACAACACTTACACACCAACGGAAAATGATCTGGAAATACCGATGGAACGAATTATAAATATAACTAAAACTGCCACAATGATAGATAATAATATTAAGAAACACTTGGAGAAATATAAATCAAATAATTCTCAAGCACTTAAAAATCATACTTTCGCTAAAATAACAAAAAAGCAAGTAATAACAAAAACAGGATATACTGAAAAAGATAAGATGCAACAGAGAAATGGAAAAAGCTTCAGAAGAAAAGATACTAAAAATTACCATTTTATAGATCCACTCGAGAAAACGAACTTATACCCTGTTAAGATGATGCCGTCGCATACGCAAAGGAAAATAATGAAAAGAATAAAAACAGTAAATCAAAACACACATGATTTCTTCCCAGAAACTGACTTTGATGCACATAAAAATATCCTTAAAGATATACCAGTGCGTCGTCATCAGCGTTTACAAAATGATTTTCATGTAAGACCAATACCACAAACATATGTAATACATCCTAAATTGAATAAATTTCATCGAGATATTCTGTCGAAGGAACATATTAGGCCAAAACCGTTGGTTATGAATGATGATGATTTCTATAAAGAAAACTTTCAGAGTCACCATAAAAGTGGCTTTTCGTGGCGAGATAAAGTTAGTTACATACAAAAAACCATGATCCCAACTACAACTGAAGTATCGCGTGTAATCGACGTTATAGAAAGACCAGAATATTCGAAACTTTTGCCAACTTTAACAAAACCCAAGTTATTACGAGACAGAATCGATTCTATAAGAAATTATCTAAATGTGGTAGATGAAGTGAATACGCCACGAGATATTATAAACAGCTATATTATGAGCTCTCATTCCAAAAAATCTTTTGAAGAACAAGAACATCCGAGATTTTATTTCAGGAATAGTAACTGGGTAATGGAGGAGGCCACATCAACCACTATTAATATTCCCAAGCGTATCTCGAAGAGAAGATCAAGACGGACTTTATTCTTTTTGAGCCCCACGGCGCCATTTAATAGATATATTTTTTAAGATATCATTATAATTTTTTTTTATATAATATATTGTGTATCAATTCTTTGTGTATATCTGTGTGTATCTGTTAATACCCAGTATTGCACATATTATATCAAACGTTTACGTTACGTTTTGTGAATTGGTTGTTTAAGTAATCAACACTTTAAAAGAACAGTAGCTAAAGCAGTAATGTTATTTCTAAACATTTACAGTATCAGATGTTATATCCTAGGTAAGCTTTAATCTATTAAAAAAGAACTTTCCGTCAGTACCAAAGACGTTTATGATCATTATCATGTGTACCGCAAAATAAAATGCAGAGAGATTTCTGAGAAGGTATCACGTACGCAGGTGACGGAATGGTGGCTGGACGACATGTATCTGAAGGTCCGGCTACCGCTACCCATCAACTCTAACCCTGGCATGGTGTTCCCTAAACGTCACTTCGCTAAGTTGGACGAGGTTGCTGACTTGGGGGCATTGTTCATCGATGACATGCTTGATTACAAGGAGATGCTCGACAGGTGTCTATTGTTTAATTTTATAAAATAGTAGTAGTAAAGTTACAAAGATATTTTTTAAAACTGAATATTAATGTATGTAAGGCCCTTTTTAGAAATTAGGTAATCAAGTATTATGAATAATTTTTCTATTCTAACACACGGATTTTATTGTCCAGTGAAATTGATTCAAATTTCAATTTTTCTAGGGGCGAATTACCTTTGGAAAGAGCTACAAGCCGCGAAAAGGGTCAACCGCTGTGCATGGAACAGTTCTATCGTCTTCTGGGCGTGTGCCGCATTCCCGAGGTTGGCCGAGACCGGCTGGAGCTGCCCAAGATGTCGAGCGAATCAGCCGAACGCGAAGAATTGATCGTTGTAGCGTGCAGGAACTATGTTGGTTCACAGACGTTGTACATTTTAGATTTAGTATTTACACTGTAGTCTATTACACTGTGCAACATATTGCGATTATTGCGATGACGATAACGCGCAGAGGTTGAAATAAAATTACGTAAACTTACGAAATTAGGGTAATATATTCATTTAATTCCTATAATATGCCTTCTCAAATGTGCTAAGTATAAACTGAAAGCTAATAATTGCACAGTCTTCCAAGATAAGGGTTGCGCGAGAATTCCCTGTAATTCAATGTGCCTCCAGCTCGTCCCGAACTTCGTTACTTATCTCGTCTATCCAAATAAATTTATCCACTTAGGGCATTGAATTTTATTACTGAGCTAGAACACCCGTATCTACGCAAAGCTGGTAAAGCAGATCCCGTTTGATTAAATTTATGAACTGCTGGAGAATCTTTCCAAAGTAGCTTTGAATGTAAAGTAGGTTCTTAAGACGAGAGACAGCGGCGATGGCTAGCGCATTTAATAGCTTTTAGGGCTTATGAAAATAAAGGCGAGAGACAGAGATATTTTGTGCAAATGCTTTTCAAATGGACATGAAAATTAAATTACTACTTGTAGATTGTGTTATGTGTAAACAATCAAGCAACGGCAATGCTGCGGCCCACGGTAATCTGCAGTCAACCTCTAATAGAACTATCAAAATGGGACTGTTATTGTGAATTTGTTCAGTCAGTAAGAATATTAGTTGATTAGTATTCATTAGTAACAGGCCTGCAGTCGTAGGAAAGTAATTAACATTAGCTAATTTAGTATTCGTTAGTATCACCTCTAAAATACACGTGCACCGACATCCTCCAGACTGAAACACAAGTGTAATGGCAACTACTTCTCCGGGCGAATCGAATATAATATGTATTAGTTGTCCCCTTAGGGGATTACAGGCGAGATGTTACGTTTTTTTTTAGTTATACATAAACACCAAAAGATAGTGTAAAACCAATACCTTTGTTTCAGTTTTATCCCATACCCGTAAAAGCAGCAGACCGTGGCCGCCTCACTCCTGGCGAAATCCAAGCTCAGCTCCTGCACGCGATGGTTGATGCATCCGGGGCACCCCCTGCTCCCAAAATTGGGCTCCTCACTACCATGAACCGAGATCACTGGGCTAGGGCGAGGGAACATCTTATTAAAGGCAAGAGATTATTCAGTTTGTTGAATTTTTATAGTTATTTTAGTGGACCGAGTACGATGTAAATGAGCCTTAATTGAAGTTCCTTTTCATCTTAAAGCATATTATTGAAGTACTGGCTGTTGATACTACTTATAATGTTTTAAAACACTTCTGCGATTCATATAAATTACACGATATTTCCGGTAGATGAGATGAATCGTATGAACATGGAGTTGATCTCCCGAGCGCTGTGCATCCTGTGCCTGGACGAGGCTGGCGGCGACCGCGCAGACGCAGACCCCGACACCAACGGTATGCTGCGCGCGATGCACGGTGCCGGCACCCAGCACCACTCCGCCAACCGTTGGTTCGACAAAACTGTGCAGGTAGTAACTTACACATTCATCTATAATTGTAACTGCGAATGAAGCCTACGTTGTGAAATGCAGCGTAGTGCTTAATGTAAAATTTTTGGATATTTCTCGTTTTATTTTAAAAAAGTTAAGTATTATTGTCATTTTACTCATTAGGTAATGTACTTTCTGTATCAGTTTAATTTTTTTT
>DWDX01000350.1:0-29037 GCA_018245675.1 Agara michaeli
AAATCGGGCCACGCGTTCCAGAGTTATGAGGGAAAAAACATAAAAAAAAAAAAAAAAAAAAAATACAGACGAATTGAGAACCTCCTCCTTTTTTTGAAGTCGGTTTAAAAGTAGCCCATACGTTGCCCCATAACCTTCTCTATCTTCCAGTAAAAGTCCCATTAAAATGGGTTCAGCCGTTCCAGACAGACAGAAATTTAAAAAAGTTTGTTTGTGTTTCAGTACCGTGTAAATGTAAATAACTCGAGGGGACACAGTTATTTTGACATCACAGACAGACACTTCGATTTTATTTACATGTACAGATTATAGTCCTCTTCAACCTCAAATGCATCCACGCATTTGAAGGTATACCACACCACGGTATGCATATTACGATACAAGCTATGCCGGATCCAATTTTAAATTCACGCAGAAATCCCAGCTACTTTAAAATTACAAACAGACAAGAAGTAGAATCACTTATTCTGATCTGAAATCAAATTCGAATAAATCATTTCATTACCTGTCTGATTTAAAATGTTTTCTCTTCTCATTCGTATTTAATTTAAGTTTATTATCAAATCGACATAACAGCTAACTAGTTGAGCTTTTATTAGCTAACGATACTGTACCGTATGCATTGATTGCAATCTTTCCCCTCCGACAGCGGTATAATTGGGCGTATCTTTCTTTTTTCATTATCCTCATTAAATTGATCGCGATGGACATTTTAATTATCAATTACGGCCACGTGAAGTGTGCATGGATAGTTTTAATTTAACGGTACAACGATTTTCATGAGTCCCGCCAATCGCCGCTATGAAATGGTGAAGTAATTGATTTATTTAGCAACATTCATCGATTTGCATACATAAAGGCGGTCGTTGTTTATTTATTTAAAAAAAAACGTAACATCACGTCTGTAATCCGCTAAGGGGTAGGCAGAGGAGTGTAGTACACCCCCACATTTCACAAGTTACGTTTAAGTCCCACAATGGAATAGGTGGTGAGTGTTATTATTATTATTCCATTAGTGTTATTATTATTGGTGTTTTTATTATTATCCCACACAAAATGTGGTTTACCACAACGTAGATTCATATCAGAGCCTTGCTCCCGAATATGAATATGTGCACCAGTAAATTATCACTTTGTATTCTATAAAGGTATCATGAAAACGAGCACTTGATTTATTGTAACAGTCGTTACAATACCAGTTAAGCACGCTTCAGGGTGTTTGCTGATGTTATGAAATCAAATTATTTAAAGCGTGTTGTAAGATCAGAGTTATCTGCGACCTTCGGCAGCCGTGAGAAGCATCGGCGAGTCTGCGTGCGACTCAACATTGTCTCCTTTTAAATAATCGACAACAACTAAGCTATGTTGCAAGAACATGAAGACAACGATATTATTTTCGCATGATCGCGTGCGTTGACTATTCGCAAATTGTATAATAATACTACGTTGCTTCCTCTAAATTTTGGCCATCTAAGTCCATTTACGTCAATAAAACGATGCTAACGTAACTGTGTACTTAAGAAGAGCGTCTGAAATATCCAATATTTCGAAAACACTTTAACCTGCGATGCAGTTGAAAGCAAATTCAGAAAATACAGATTTATTCTTAATAGTATACGAATAATATACGTACTCGTATGCTTAATTATATAATTAGGCTCGATGCAATTTATGTAATTAGATAGGGCTCATATGCTTAGTTTTTTCGCCTATACTCAAGTAAATTAAAATTACAATTATTTAATACAATTTGTACTCAAGTCGTTAACGTGCACACGTAGTTAATGTTCCATCTAGATTTAGCTATTATCTCGTCTAATCAAGCACGATAATTGTGTGAAAGCTCAAAGAATGGGCCCGGAACGAAAGCGAGATCGCTGTCAGTCCCCCCGAGGCATGGATTTAGCCGATTAGACGACAACTATAAAACACATTACTATCTATAGGCCGTTAGGTTAATGTAAAGTATATGTATATTTAAATGTTTTTTCCAACTACGTACACCATAGCAATTTACCTGCCTATTGTTTTTTCATCGTCCTCCTGCCGTCGTGTAACTCACTACTGAGAGTCGTGAAGCCCCTTCAGGAACGATTTTCTGTTTTATTACAGCGCGTCATTTGTTCCTATCTTTGGTTTTGTGAAGGTTTCTTTATGCAAAAGCAAAAAAATAATTCTAATAGTTCCAAACACGCAAAACATAATAGTACTATACGGTTTTTATGTTGTTCTTTTTAATAGTATGCTATAATAAAGGACGTGATATAGTGAGGATCAGAATATCAAAGTGTATCCTGCTACGATTACAATCTCCGGCAGTTCCGTGTCGAGTTAACTGCGAGGATGCCGTGAAGTAATTGGCGCATATCGCCGTATAATCTTTTTTATTACAGCAGTGCTGGCTTTTGTGATGCATGGTTCAGCCGGTATTTCAACTAGGTACTCAAATGACTCGTGAATGTCAAAGGCTTCTTGCCAAGTATACATATTATTGATTATTTTATCCACGTATTTGAAGTAATACAGAGCTTTGGATTTATTTCAAACAAGTTACTGATGTCTCTCGTAATTATAAAGAGTAACAGAAAGGACTCTAATATAAAAAAAAAACAGATTATTTATTAGCTTATTTCTTCTTAGATTTGCAGTAATTAAGAGTCTTAAGCATTGAAAAATTATGTACCTCTTTGAAACAAGTGACATATTTAAATACAGTTAACACTACTCTGAAAGCACAATAATATTTGAATAAGATGAGTCGTGAGCGATGGCAGCCAGTGTTCTTCGAGTCGGCATTTTCGGTAGATGACGCCAGCGCACCCTGCTGCTGCTGACACGCCTCTACAAGTAGCTACGTCGTGTCAAAAATCGACAACTTATATCTAAAACATTTTCTTACAATCCTATATTCATCTATACAGTCTACGCTGCAGGGTTTAAAATAGCAGACACGCTATAAATAACCAATCATGAAACGTGACAGGTCAATGGATTATCGTTCCATCAGATGTCTTTTACCAAGTGATATCAAATATATTGGGCGTTCGATAAAATCACACGAACAATTTATATTTGTCACACCGCATCTACAATATAATATGTCATGTTTGTACGAGTTATTGTGTGTATAGGGATTTTAATAATTTTGAGTTTAAAATGTTTTAACTTAGTTGTCGAAATAAACACCTGTAATTTATTTTTACGTTTGAGATATTAACAATTGATAATAATTATAAACTATTATTTACTAATTGATATAGGTACTTAGACTTAAAGACAATTTGTCTTGAACTTGGATTTGGGATTTGTAAACTAATCGTAAACATTTTAAATATACTCTGTCTTAGAGCACAAGCTTAATTATTCTCGCATTAATCTACGCCTTAGCTCGGAGGTAGATTGCAAAACTCCTGCAAACAGCTTTTTACACAAGTGCAGCATATATTCATTTGAAAACAAAGCGTGTTATGGGAAATTCTTTGAAGCACAATCATTACCTGCTGTTTTAATCTAAATCATTATTAGGAAACCGCTTTAGCTTGTGCCGCATAATAGCTATGGGTGGTATCCATTCCGTTTTTGTAAAGAACATAATTATATCAAAATGGATGTAAAAATTCGTCATGGTCACACAATTATATCTTTTATTTAGTTGTTTATTTCATACCATGTTATTACATAGCATAGTTTCACTTAAAACCGAATGAATAAGAATTGTTAGTAAATTTCTTATAAAAAAAAATAATTACATAAAGGTTTTTAGTTAATTATTCTTCTATCTATCTATCTATCTATTCCTTCCGAAAATTACATCAATTCTACATATTTGGAGTACATATCTATATTTTACTGTCCCTCCTCATGTTGATGCAAATTAAGAAACTGTACAGTACTGAATTTACAATAGAAAATAACGTATTACGAACAGATAGGTTACGGTGGATAAAGGTTACAACACTAATGAAAAAACAACAATAGATCATCAAAGATTCCTCAATACGTTGCCTCAGTGTGTTTCGCTCGTAGTGGCTGTGTCCGGTGAGCAGCCGTGTGTGTTCCGTCTGGCCCAACCGGATCACAATTGACCATATACCGTGAAGTACATTTGGTTCACGGCCGCACACAGCGCACAGTGAATCAAACTACCTGCGTGCAACACACCTGCATAACGTTATCACGTAAGTTAGTTCTATGTAAACGATGCGTCGACTCATTGTACGCAGTTCAATCAATATATAATCTTACTGTCTAGCAATGAAATGTTTTTCCATCACATCTTTGTTTACTTATTTTATCGACCTTAACTCTTATTGAAACCAATAGGTTAATGTTTCGTGTTTATGGACATACATTTAATGAAGACCTACTTCCATTGTATATATTAAAATATTGTTTATATTAAAAATACAGTAGTATAGTTATATTACGTTTCAGATGGTATAACATGGTTTATTGTAATATTCGCAGTTAGATTTACAACTATGTATATCAGTTTTTATTTAGTGACAAAAACTTTTAAGAAGCTTTGAATTTCGGTAGGAAGTCTATAATTTAAGTAGAATAACTAGTTAGATACAAACATTATGGAGGGTTTATACTTTATAATTGACAATTCTTTCTTCGTGTAATGTGTGTTTATTAACACAAAATACATCGTTTAAGCAAATTTGCTGATCAAATGCCAATGAAATATGATGTTCATAAAAACTTTAAGTGAACGATGAACTTTACATTAATGTTGGTCGGTAACTTATCAGATTTAACTTAGACTAATGCAAGAATAATTACTTCCGAAGACAGAATGACCACGATAACTGTTTGCGGTCAATACTAGATGAATACCTATTTATTAAAGGTGTGGTTATACAACACAATGCGCCCGCTGATAAATTGAATAAAGAGAAACTCTCAAAGAGAAATATGCGTGGACAATTCAGTAGATTTCTCATAAGGTCATACTGTGATCAAAAACCATTGCGTCCCGTCTATACAATTATAAATATATGGAGAGGAAAGTAGTGAAAAGCAACGAAAATATTAGGTCAGATATAGACCGAAAAATTTTGGCACCTACTATACGAATGACATAAAGATTAACAAATAAAAGAATTGTAGTAAATTGTTGAGTTTGTTCCTAACATTAAGGATATTATTCATTAAATGAAGAGGCACGTAGTTGAACACACCTTCGCGAGTCATCAAGTCGAGATATGTATATTACTGCGCGGTACGCCAATTGACTTCGTTCTCTTAGTTTCCGTTGAAGTACCTGTATAAAACGCGATCACCCTAAGGAGGCATTATAAATGCCAAGGACGGTACAGTTGCAGTAAAAACGTGTAAATATTATTCACGTAGTTATAATGTTCCTAACAGCGTTAGGTGCCATCGTGCACCGCTTCAACAATGGCAGAGATCGGCCACTGACGTACGGAACCTTGCGCCGAGATCTCCTCAATGGAACGGATGTTACGATTAATTTTACACAGAATGATTAATGACATGTTCAATTACTGCACAAAATTACTTACACGACTGTGGGAACTGAACAATTACTAATTTATATCAGAGCGGAGCGTGTATTACACTAAAATATTGCAATGTGCGACCTCTAAACTGCTTTTAGATAGGTACTTCCAGATATATTTAAATGTAATTCGTGCAACATGGGAACTGTTGGTATTTTTCAAACAAATATTAAATACCAGAAATTTTAAAAACATACGTTACAGTAAATACATGTTTTTTAAATGTTGCATAAGTTCTAAAGAACGTTACTTGGGAAATCTTCACCCGTTTGGAATGTGAGCATCCTCCGAGCTAAAGGTCATCGCGAGGTCACAATGAAGATACTTGAAGGTAGTTAGGTGTGTAAAACACACAATTGTAATATTGCAATTAAGTAGAAGGTAAGCTACAGAGGGTTATTGTGAGAATGTTTCATTGTAATAATGGGCTTTAACGGATAGCGTGTTTTTCGTCGATCCAATTTAATGTATACCCACATTAAATTAAATTCGTAATCATGAGATGACTTTTCTTTTTAAATTATTTAAATTTTGTTACTTTTAAAGTTAGTAAAATATCTTTTACTAAATATACTATAATTAGTTAACTTCAACGACATTGGACAAACAGCGCAATTCGTACTTAAATTACCTTAAAATATAATTGCTAGGAGAGCAAGAAGTTGTTTCGACTGTTGAGACGATGTCCCAAAATTGTACCGTAAATGTAAATCGGAAGTTTTGATTTACTTATCAGTAAATTAGTTCCTTTACAATATATAGGTGTTAGATTATACTGTTTGTGAAATAACAGTTGTGCTATTCAACGTCAAGAAGTCATGTCAAGTCGTGATATAACCTAGCTCCGAAGAGAATCTAGAAATATAACAAATCGTTACATTTTAATATTCTTATTGTTAGTAAGCAGTTAGTATTGCAACATGGTTATACAAATATTTAATCTATGTAATCTGCCTTATTGGATACTTGACTACGTCAACTAGAGTGCAGAAAATTCCTAAACGGACAGATGGTCATCCTAAGCAAGTAGCTTAATTGGTCAAACCGCATTCTGGTCACGTTTCAACACATCGCGATTAACGTAGTACCCCACCATTTTGAACATCGTCAACGGAATTACAGCCTATCATAATTTTCTCCAAAAGCATGCTAGGACCCACAAGTTTGTTAGTCATGCGAAAATAATTTGTTTAACGACATTTATGTATCACTTCACCTGTGAAAGACAAACAAAACTCATATTCAATAAACTATATACATTATGCACTGTGAAAATAATTTGGTATGAAATAGTTAATAAATCACTTGTGAATTTTAATTCATTTAACATTCTGAGGAAATAATTACGATCATTGCATTAGTTCCCTTTTTTTGTTAAGTACTTCCAAACGTGCATGCAAAAGACTTCAACGCTTGCCGAGATTGGACTGACCATGTGGTCCGAATACATTTCCAAATACATTTCTATAAAGATATTTGATACAAAACAAAACGTTGTACCCGAATTCATTAATTTACTTAACTTTTAAAAACTAACTATATGAAGCATTTCTTCTTTCAGAATATTTTTATTCTCACGTGACACGCTTGCACGGCTGATTTAAATAATTCTACTGTAATTTAAAGGAATTCCGTATTCTGCCACGTACATATATGTTAAGTGGAAATTACTGTCCGAGTTATATTCGTATAGAAAACGTTCAATCATACATTTCACAAGACACGCACATATCGTGTATTCATGAAGCTGACGGTAACATACGAGTAAATGTTTATTTTATTATATACGGTGAGTTTTCTCTTGATCCTGATGGGAAGGTCCTAAATAATGAGCTAGTTATTTGTAAGCATGTCTTCAAAATGAAACGCTGTAAAAGAATTTTGTTAGTAACGTTTTATCTTTTAATTAGCCTAATTTACTTTCTTCAACTCGCTTTTACTAATATTCCAATCGACTGCGAGGAAGTTGTATGCATTAAGTACTGTTACCGTCAAATACTAACTACTCATAGCCGGATTTTAATATTATGTGTTTGTGGTCAATTGCAAGTGAAATAAGAGACGATGAGCAATTTGTTACACTGATAGCCGTGTCACTGTTACACAAGAGGTCGTGAGGTATCCGCTTGCGAACGTCCGACGCTACTAAGTTACCCAAAGCGCAAATCTGTGGACGAATTTTACTTGTGCTGTTACATTGAATATAATTTCTTTATCATGATATAATAAAGAGTAAAGAAATAAAAATAAATAAATAGACGAGGCATTAAGTAAAATCATACAATTAACAGTGCCACACAATATTAGGTACCATTTACAACCCGTAACTCAACTAATATTTGAATTTAAAATTGTTTATACAATAAAACTAGTGGAAAATATATGCAAATTTCAATATCCAATGAAATAGCATTTTCCTTGTTTAGACTTTTCATAATTGTTCACTGATGTCAAGGTCCTTTGAAAGGAAATTATAAATTAGCGGTGACAAAATCAGCGATAGTAAATTTCTCACGGCTGTGTCAAAGAAAATTTAATTGCGGTATATACTGTGAAACGCTTAGACAATCGGTGGTGTGTTAGTAACCGCAGTGACAATGTGCGTATCTGTTGAGCAAACTGTTGACGTGTGTGAAATTCTTATTGCCGTGGCTTAAAGTCCATTACGTGTGTGATGAATAGTGCGTCAACTCGTCAACGTCTTCGAATAGACGAACAACAAAAGGAATTGTTGTGACAAATGGGCAGAACTCTTAACAACATTGTAGTCTTGAAAGTTGACCGGTGAATGTTATTTAGTATATTTTGAATCATACATATATAAGGCTAAATATTTACATAAAATTAAAACTACGTTTTCTTAGCGTTTACACAAGTGTTCGTTGATTTTCAATATTTGTTTATAGGAAAATTGTATATTACTTAGACTGCCTTAGATGTGATAAAGCTTATGTTTATGATTAATTTCCCCATTTCATTTTCACAAACGACGTTTTTTTTATTTTTTAAAGTATACTTCAGTAAACTGAGTGGATATCGGTAGTGACTTCTGAATCTAATCAACGTTAGGAAATGTCACATAGCTAAGGGGTTAGCTTAACATTATTTCCAAGTATATGGTTGTGAGAACTTATCGCAGGCCATCGGCTACGTGTCTTTTCGGAGTAGTAAGGGATTGTACACACGAAAGTAGGAGAAATCGTGAAACGTAAACACGAAAACCTAGCACTTCATGATCGCACAATCACCACATCAGCGAGATAGATATATACATAAAAATATTTTTAGGTTAACAGCACATCTATTTCACGAGACATTAAAAACATACAGAAACTATGCTGTCACAAAATATTATGTTGATGTTGTACATGTCACTTGTTGGTGTTGTATTAACTGTACTTGTATAAAATCGACTTCCGAATGTTATGTCTACGTTGTTTTACCTTTATGTAAGTTCTGGGGATTTAACTTAAAAATTACGAGTACTTACACAGCGAATTCGACACGACTTCTCACGCCGCGTTAAACGTATTTCACACTTTTCACGCAACACGTACGTAGTATTGGATTTGAACATACACAGGGTGTTCACATAACACAGTACGTACGTTTGTTTTTCTTAATCAATCTATTACAAAACGTTATCGATAAATCGTACGAAACTGTTATTGATTATATATAAATCCAATCAATATCAATTCCATTGTCCTTTATCCCACAATAAAATAATGTTACGAAAAACTCCGATATCTTTTATTTTAAGTCATTGTCTAAGCGAATGCAAAGTTGATGCCACCTGTTGCTATAAAATAAAATTACATAACTGATATAAACATAATGCTTGCATAATAAGCAATAAAATATGCAAGAAGGTTTTATATTTAGCACGGCGGTATATCTTGATTACTCATCGTTGTAGCGAGTAACAATGGATGCATTCATATTTCCGATTACGCGGAGACGCGAATTCGTACCTTATTAAAATATTTACAGTAGGCGCTAAAGTACGTGGGCACAATCGGTATCCCACGCGGCATCTGATTACAAACACAATAGCATTCATTAATCAACTATCACCATCGATTTTGTTTGTTTGTATTCGTATCGTATATTTGTAACGTAGTTGTATTGGCACCCGCACTATAATTAGTTGCGAATTACTAAAAAAAATGATATAGGCAAAAATTATAAATTCTATTTGTTAAATTGCTCACTTTGTAATACGCCAACAGTAATAAACTATTTTATTAAATGGTATAAACACGAAATTTTCGAGAGAATGCATATTATCAAATATTGATATCCAAATGTATGTATTTATTTGAGTATACGTGGTGCAATTTGAAATGAGTTTCGCCTAAATTAATGCCTAAATAATTTTTGTATTACCTAAACAAGTATAACTAGTGGTTAGCCTGTTTTATTGGACTTAAAATCAGTCGCAAAAGGCATGTTGAAACGCTTACTAATAAAGTAAGCGTATTTATGCGTCATAAAACAGCGATAAATAAATAATGCCTCTTTGACATTTATTTGAAAGTAGCCTCTTTAATAAGAACTTAAGTCTCTTTCATTTAATCCATCATAACATTCGTGCTTATGGGTTAACTGCGTTCTCTCTTCAATCAAGTATATCTATGTATGTAGTTACATATGTTTTTTTTATTATTTTAAAACAGGCTTGCTTTTGACTACGAGTTCGCTAGATGATAAGTAAGAAGTAGTCTAGGATGAAGCATGCTTGCCTATACTATAGAATGGTATATCTCGTTATTACTGGCTTTTATTACAGATGGATCTCAAAACAAGTACCATACCGTTCCTGTAGTACAAAGTGATGTAATGATACTTTCAATAGAAACATGTTAGTATGCGATGTGACCTAACAACCAATTACAGTTTATCTACTTAAAATCTCCATGCAGGTTTGTCAATGTTCCTTGCGGTCTGCCTAATGTGAAGTTACGTGATTTGAATAAGCATAAAAACTTCATTGTTTTGTTGTGCGTATGTTTTGTCAGATATATTTAATTTTATGTCATGTGAATAAAAATAATGCTTGTAATGAAATGTTTTTAATATGTTTTAAGGTTAACGTGAATGTAAGTATATCGTTTCGTAAGTTACATCGTAGATACTAGAGCTGGAAAATTTAACAGGCACTACGTACCTACTTATGTCAAAGACCACTGACATATAATGACTAATGAGCAAAGACAATATCACGTTAAAACAACGGTAAAACCTTCATGTATCACCCACTGTAGTAATGGACCGTTTATTATATTACAATATAAAGTTTTGTATTATAGTACCTAATGATAATGGTGTTTAATTGAAAACTGTTAGCTACTTTACGAGCACTAAAAGGGCTACATAAGTTTAGTGTGCGCTGTTCGTAATTACTCTGTAGCGATGAAGATCGGGCGGGCGCGAGCTTTCAGTGCTCCCCGCCAAGTAGCGGGCGGGCGGCGCGCGCGCCTCTGCGGCCAGTCCCTTTGCGACGCACATCGCGGCAACATGTCTCCCGTGTGGATCGTGCTCGCATTACTCCCCATGATCGGTAAGTTCCTCCCCGCGTTGGGTCCTCACCCATACATACAAGAAAGTGACATTCGGAAGCGAACTCCGACCCGCTACACAGTGAAAACCCGGAAGTGTTAACAGGACTGTTATCGTATCCGTGATTGATGTTGCATTTTTCTATTATTAATAAGACGTGCATATTTAGCTTATTGACACGGTAAGACAGTGTTAAATAAATTGGCATGCGAGGAAATGGGTAATTGTGTTAGTGTAACACAAGCCGTGATATGCGTGCGTGTTCGGAGTCGGGCGATAGTACAGGACATCCGGGCGCGTGGGAATTAGCGATCATTATAATTACAGGAATTAGGAAACAATTGTTACTTACACACCGTATTCTTACACCGTAACTAATTGCAGCAAATATACGTAATTATTCAGTGCAAACAACTTTCTGTCATTTACTGTTAAAGATTAACTAAGGATTTTGAATTAATTCACTGACCTGCTTTTAATTACGGAAGGTACCGAATATTAGGTAATACTATTGCAAACTTAATCTGAATTTGATTTCCAGTCATGAGATTACATCGTTAGTATAAACCAATCTACTCGTCGGATGCATCAATATATTAACATCGCGCATTCGATTGTGACTTATAACGAGACGTAATAAAACCGGTGTTGCGTTGTCATTGATGGATAGGCGTAGCTATCTAAGGAAGCTGCCATACATAGCGCATCTCATCTACAAACGGCTATGTGAGAGGTGCAGTTCGTGCTGTGTTGCAGTGTTTGCGCAACTCTAACCGATGCACTTTCCAATCGGCCGTGCGCTCGCGCGCGCAACTGATCGTACATCGCGACGATAATCGATTCCCCGGATTTACATAAGTGATTTTCTCACGATCCGTTCTCCAGAAGAACTAGGGCAGCGTGACGGCCGGAGAGCGGATGCGACTCAAGGTTCCGATGTGCAAGCCGAAATACCAGTCCCTTTTGTTAAACGCACTAAAACTCCTAACTGTCATCCCCAGTCTACACACCAAACGATTTTCTGCAATGTATTCGGCATTGCAGATAAGTCTAAACGAGTTACAAAAATGCGCTGAATATTTAAAATTGAATGTATTTTTTATGTACATATTAATGATTATTTTCCTTACTAGGTTAAAACTGTCGTAACCGAAAAGTCTAGATAACAATACCTGTGCGGTCACTTGAGCGTGAGAAAAATAGTTACGTAATCAAAAAAAGAAAGTTTCATTGACGATTCCTATCGGCTAGGAATTGTTGTAACCTATTTATGTATATAAAGGCTGACTGATGACCGATGTCATTTTCAACCGTGTACGGAGCATTGAACGATAGCATTTTCGCTGATTCATCATAACAATGAGTTAGGTGAATGAACATGTCAACGCAATTTCATAGTGATGACATCGAACGAATCATGTGTAACGAATAGTCTCCGCACACAAGGTTTCCGCAATACATGTTAATCAATCAGAAATATCGAATTACGTTGTGTATCAAATTACAAATAGGTCATTTCATTATAATTGCATGGCAATTATGTTATTCCAATACTTCAACGTGCAAGGTTCTTAACAATGTTATTATTTCAATGTTAATTAACGTATCACTTACGGTTTGTACCGATAGTCGATATTGTGTATATAGTACATTTCCCGGGGTGAAAACTAAATACGAATTTGTGAATTGAAATTGATCGTAATATGTAATAAATAATATTGAGTGTTTAATTTGTTTCTAATTAACACGTTTCGTGTGGGAAGCTTAGACAACTTTTCTTGGCCTTAATTGATAGTTAATGACCACATTTGTGTGAAACGATCCGCAAATAGTAATTAGCTTTTTAGTTAATTGATTGGTCTTATACTTTTTTCACTTTTAACACCCGTGGAAGCCAGTAATTGCACCACTTATGTGCATATTATTTACTTAGATCGATAATCTTACAATAATTTCAACGTGTTTCAGATTTTATTGTACAGTATTTACAGATAATCATTGAAAAGTTTTTTTATTTCATAGCCATGTATCAGACTCAGAATATCAAGGCTAGTCACAGTTTACCATGTTGGCCAAGTGTGGATTGCCAGAATTTCCACGCCTTAGAGAACGCTACGAAGAAGCTTTTAGTTAAACCACAACTGTAGGTACTGTTATATATTACATTTTATTAAAAGTTATTCTTCGCCTAAAGGATGAGACAAGCTCTGTTATATCGAACGGGCACAGCAGCCCTCATCGACCCTATAATCATCTTTTCGTGTAATAGTCAAGTTCCATCATTATCGTAGGTACGTAGGTATCTCGCAAGACGTACTTTCGCTCATCTTCAGCCCAAACGCTACTACATGGTAGATGCATGTAAATGTATTTACGGTACACTTTTACGAAAATTTAAATAAATGAAGGTTGTGCCACGTACATTTCACATAGTTTTGTTTATGGATATCAACGTATGAGCCACGTAATATAGACAAGGTAATAACCTAGTTTATGTATACATAATAATGTATGTAGCGAATGTTCTAAATAGTCAAGTCTTAGTTAACAATAAAGCAGCCAAAATTGTTTATCTGATATATAAAATAAAGAAGGAATGAATACATTAAGATTGAGTGTTATATGGATTCGCAGCCATTTAAAAGGCCCACAAAGAATGCCGGCATGGATAATATGGTCTATCGCTAACATAAATATTTGCATAAGGCCTGATGACCTTTCGACGAGGATGCTACGAGCGCACCTTTGGCGCTCGCGAGCGCTCGCAGCTCTGGCGCGCGACTTTACGCAACCGATATTATCAATCTAAACTAAACGCTACTTTAGGGTTGAAAACTTACAACACTATGACGTTTCTATTCCTTTTATGATTATAAAATTTTAAAATTTTCCAATGGAAATGAAGAAGCTCTCCGTGTATGTACTCTAGCCATAACATCCTAGGTACTGGGTAAGGTATTGAGTTTACACTGACATTGTGTTTACGAAAAATATGCTCAATTAATATGCTCAAAATTGCATACGGAGTAAGATTTCTTTCCGATTAACGATAGATTAATACGCACTTTATTCTCAGCAATATGTTATTTTAATTAAAATTTTATTAAATCACAATAACAGTTTCTTTATAGTGCAGTATTACTTATTTTAGGTAATTATATTGCACAACCTTCGTGTGTTCAACATGATGAAATTATTCGTAATTATCATAACCAATGGACCAATTGCATGAGTATGTATTAAACATGGCAGCCCTAGCCGTAGCGCGGCGTACGCATGGGAACCGCTCCGTTTAACCTCCGTCGGAGCGTCTCACCTCTCGCACCAACGCTCGCCAGATTACCGTACGTGATGCAACGTGAAGGCGACTCGATCACGACCCACTGGCTCTTTTTACAACATTACATTTTATTACACATGTAATTTGTTTGCAGTCCCATCCACTACGCTTTCGACAATTTGCTCGCGAAGCGACGAGAAATTGTGAGTAATTAGAAAACGTTTTCGCACGTTTGTCATAATATTTATTTTCAGATTTTCCATAAAAAGACAGGGCTTATAGTTGATATATACGAGAAGAATATATCGCTATACTTTTTTTTTTGCTCCTGCATCAGATTAGGTGTGCTAAGCTAAACATTTCAATTTTAGACACTTATTAATCTTAGTATTTACTGCTAAACATGTGCGAAATTTTTGCATAGACCAAAAATTAGTCAATTAAATTTTTGCTTATAGTTTAAAAATATGAGTTATGAAGTAAACTGATTAATTCTGTTCTAAACATCAGTCATAAAAAAGAGATTTACGTATTTTTACCGCTGAATACTTTTGAAATTTACATTTTTATACATTAACTAAAATCATTATGAAGACAATAAAATGTGTTACTCAGATTGTGTAATTTTGTCACCAACTTAAGAAATAAAACTAAATGCAACCAAATGTTTAAAACACATATTTGTGTCCAGGAAACATGACTGTGGGAATGAGTTAATCACGTAGTATCCGCGGTTCATTGCGGTTACAAGGTGTTAGTCAGATGTGTATATTAGTGTATTAAATGAAAGTTTAAATATAGGATAAAGGATAGATGCAAGTTAATAGTGCATAATCATGAACGCTCTGCTCACTAGCATATTTATTTTGTTGCGTGAATCTTGTCTGTTGGAACATATATAAACATCAAAATTCCGACAGTTAAGTTAAGTCTTGGATATCGATGCTCACATTCTCACCAGAACGGTAAAGCAAAGAGGCGTAAGTAAGGAGTATATTATTTAATACTTCAATGGAAGTAAATCCCATAAATTATGAGTAGGTATAGCATATATGCTGAGTTATGAGTAGGCATTAGAAGTAAAGGTGGGTTTGATAAGACTGACTACTCGCAGGGTTGACTGTTAATTGCTTTATGTATTTTTAAACTTCCTGAGATGTCATGTGAATAAATTAATTCTGGTGGGGTATTTTTGCTTATTTATTTTGTGTTAACTATTGTTGTAATAATTCTTATTATCCAGGGGGAGCAGAGAGGTTCAACTGCCGTGGTCGTATTCTTGGGGCATACTACGCCGATGTGAAGTCAGGATGCAAAGCGTTTCACGTGTGCGTGAGGGTGGCGGGAGGCGGGATTCGCGACTTCCGGTTCTTCTGCCCCCCTGGCACGCTGTTCCACCAGGAAGCGCAAACATGTACAGACTGGGGAGACGATGACCCCCTGGCCTGCCCCGCTGATATCTACGACGGTCAGTTCGATCTCTACAAGATCGGATCCGGTGAGCGCTTTGCTACTAACAGCCCTAGCTTTATATTTAGATCCGCTAATTAAAATAGGACAAAATGTTAATATACAATATAAATTTTTATTCGAATAATTACTAAGAATCAAAATGGAATAATATGTAGTAATCAATTGTATGGTAGTATTATTAAATAGTATTATAAAATAATCTTGTCATCTCGTCATCGATCGCGTTTTGAATGGTATTGTAATTATGAAATGTTTCAATAACTATGCCCAATTACGTGTAATTACGTGCTAAGATTAACGTCTAAACACAGTGAATTTCTAATAAAAAACCTAATAAAAAAACAAGGCAATTTATTTTGCTTTAGGTAACTTTAATATATTATGATTAATTTATAATATAGTATTGCAGTAATTGCAGTATTGCAGTAATTGTAGTACCTATTATAGTAATATTTACTTTTGCTTATAAAAAATATTAAGTTTTCATATTTTTTTCCCTAACTTTCCATTTAATATATACCGGTATAGATTCTACATTATCTGCATTTATGAACCAGAACCATAGAAAATTATCATGGTATCTTCAATTTGTTCTGTTTTATATCGTGTCTGGATTGTGCCAAACGCAGTTTATGTAGGTACCTACCACCGACATATCTAATCGTTTTTCTACTTTCAGTAGTTGCAGGAATGTTTGCAATTTTTATTATGTATTTTTTAAACACACCTCGAAGAATAAAATATTACAAGGTAGTAAAATAATATAATCTTGACGGCTTTAAATAGATTAACAAATTAACATATACGCATAGTAATATATGTAGATCATGAGAATAGCGAAGTCGATAAATTGTTTTGAGATCTTTGGCTTGGCTTAATAAGATCTTGTAATATTGATATTGAATAAATATTAGCTTGAGAATATTGGGGAATAGATGGCGAAAATGTAAAAGCTTTGGCAGTTTGCTTTCATTTATGAAATTTTAATATCGTACGCGTAAACATGCATATTATTATGTATACAAAATATCAAGTTAAACAATTTATGCTAATCTTGTAATTAAAGTAATACATCATATTATGCGGTCAAGCCTACTTTAACTAATTGGTTTTGTGGCGTGTAAAACGCCTTGATGAACAGGATGCTTGGATGTAGCGTATAGGGCTTTAGTCTGCTTGGTGAATTATATAGAAAATTCCAAACATTTGTATTTACGGTTACATTTTTTTTATTATTAATTGAAATTTCAATTAGCCATAGCTTTACAAACACTAGTTTTATTATGTGTCGTTTCCAACGAAAACTCTATATATTAATAATGAAGTACCAAAACTGAATTTTTACTAAGTATCTTTTAATTTAATTTTACAATGAGTATATGAATATAATTATATTATCAAGCTAAAAGAGGCTTAGGTTTTACATATATAAAATTACAAAAAAATAAACGAAAGCCTATTTATTTTTCCACTATCTATTAAGTGATATTTATATGGTTTAACTTCATTCGTTTTATTCATATTGTCCTGGCCTGTCCACTAATTATTGTTGATAATAATCAGAAAGTACCATAATTATGTAATCTCACTTTTTATTTATGTCACGATATTCGGAAGACATTATAAATATTATAAATATATTCATTGATTTCGTATGTACCTGCAGGATTTGACACGAAAAAAATATCGCCGCCTGGGAATCGCGAAGAAGAACCCGAATTTTCTCTTCAACGAGCGGAGACTGGTGATCGTCGCCTTTCACAAAATAACGCACAAGCCAGCGGTGCCGGCTCGGATCTCAGAGCAGCGCACTCTTCAGACTTTTTCAGCGGCCAGCGCGATCGCGGTCGAGAGGAGCCTGTACCGCAAGCACCGCAAGCACCAGCCTCTTCCAATCGTCAGTCCTTTCGACGAGCAACGACCCCGCGCTCATTGGCCCCTACAACGCAATACTCTACTGTTCCTTCTCTCCCCCCAGCCCTACCCTCCAGTCAATCCCCATATGATTTTAACAAGCGAAAGATTATAAGAAAGCGTCCAATTTATACCTCAACTACACTGGCGCCAACGACATATGCACCAAATACCACTCCGGAGCAAATTTACAGCGAGCAAGCTAAGCAAAACTTTAACCGTCGCAACCAATTTCAAAATCGTAACCATTTTAATCCTACCACTACAAATATTCCTCCTCAGTACAGGGAAGAGTACGTAGAAGTAAGTAGAGTTACACCGAAACAAAATAAATTCTTCCCTAACAGCCCGCCTCCAACGCCATTTTCACATTCCACATCGGCGCCTCCAGTGACCAAGAAAGAGGGACTCATAGAGATTTATAATTATGATGCCCAATCGACCCCTGGTTTGCAGATACAAAATGAAAATCGTCCATTTAAAGTACGCAACAGTTTTAACGTAGTACCAGAGTCTGGGTCAGATTCAGATTTTGTGAGAACTAAGAATGTAAACTCAAATTACAACAATTACAACGGAAGAGGAATACCGACTACGACAATAGATTATACCACATCTCGTGGATTTATTACCAGCACGCCAGCCTACAGGAACTTTAACAGCGTATCCTACGAAACCGAGAAAAATAACTTTTCACAATTTTCCGGAGCCAAACAAAGCTATTATAACAATAACAATTCCCCTACAACATTTCCAACGACTACTACATACGTAACTTCTCCACCAATTCCCTCTTCGAATTTCAACACTATCGCATATAATACTAACCTCGCCTTGAATACTCAATCATCTAATTATGCAGAAAGTGATGAAGATGATGGACAATATCGTCCGCCGCAGGGAGAAGACGACGGTCAATACAGACCAGAACTGTATGAACGAGAAAGAGAACTTCTTTCAGGTGCTCACTCCCTTAACATTGCTGCCAGTGGCAACAGACTACCTGAAGAACAGAAGCAACAAGGAAAACAGTTGTCACAAAAATCAAACTCTAAGTCAGCTGCTGTGCCTAGACCGTTCAGGCCTGCTCCCACACCATTCTCCGTATCGACCCAGCCACCACCTGAGATTTACTCCACAACTGCAAGGCCGCAGACAGAGACGCCTAACACTCAGCGCACGTTTGATTACTTCCAGACTTATACTACTACATCTAGACCATTCGAACCGCCTTCGGGGCCTGCAACAACAAATTTTGCGCAAGTAAGTAATGCCGCAGTTAGGATAACGACTACATTATCGCCCAGGAATGTTGAACAACGAGTTCCAAGTCGCGAAACTGCGCCACCAACGACAGCTTCTACACCTCCGCCGCGACCTCCATCTCGTCCACCTCCTTTTGCTCATTCTGCCAAGAAGAAGGAGGATACAAGCTACGACTACGCATATTACGATTCCGATCCAGGGTTTTCAGAATACGACCATATAGAAGAGTTTGGCAGAACTAAATCTAGAGTATAAAACTTAAGAGCTAATTACATTATTCACTGCCATTATATTAGTCGCCTCTTTGGATAAGCTTTCTCTTAAGTTAGAATGAGCGTTGGTCTTCAAGTGTGCCTAATCTTTAAATTTTTGTGAAATCGACAGAGTCAATTTGTATCGTTGTGTCAAACCAACGTGTTATGTACATATGAATGTTAAAATATGATTTTCGAGAATTTATTTAACGTGGAATTATAAATTGTAAGCAAAAAGTGGATCAGGACAGTAGGTAGGTGTTATTCTTAAGTTGAATTGCCATACGTACATACATACGGAACGATATAATCAATATACATATTCTTCTTTCCTGCTATTTTAGTATCTAAAGAGGCTTACCAGTTGTAAAGTTACCCTAAATTATTTTGTGATATTAATATGAATCTATGTTGGATTAGGTAAGTTATAATGGTTGTACTTAAACTATAACATCCGCCAGTATCTAAAAAGAATCCTGCAATGTATGCTTTAGGTGTAGACTTATTTCTTATCTCCTTAAGTACAATAGAACGTAATGATTAACAACATATTGTAAAATATTTCTTTGTAAATAAAGTCCTCATGAAAACAATGGCTTTTGCAAGAGTTGTCATTCAATGTAGGTACCTACTCCTATTCAAAACGCGTGAGAAGCAACGAACAATTACTATACATTACCTGCACCTTAACGAGTACTGCACAGTAGCTACATCCTATTCGGTTGGCCACAAAGTATATTAGAATGCCCATTGACAAACTTAGTCAAAAATCCCGGAAATGCATTCTACGTTATAGCGGTTCCAAGTGAAGCTTAAATATTGAATTCTTAAAAACATTGGAAAGTTGAGCTTAACTGTCTGCTAAAATTATGAAGCAATATTCTTTTTATGTAGATAAAAAATATTTTTCATAGGTTATATTTTCTATTTTTTGTTATATATGTATTTAGTGCATTTTTTAATCCTAAAAACATCAGTAATAAGATACTTCCATCTGTTGATAAGTGTTGCTCTATACAAAACACTGTCTGATATTTTTAATCAGTTTCCAAGCTGCTACTCAACGCAAGATGGCGCTGCATACAGTGATTTTCTAACGTTTAAAGTGAATTTGTGAAGTTATAGAAAACATTAGGAAAACTTCAAATATAACTAGCAAACCATACTAGATTTAGGTCGACCTATCTTTTTGTAAAACCATTTAGAATGTAGATGTAGATAATTACAATGTAGAGATAATTAACTTCCAGGTCGCAGAATCTTTTGTGTATAATTCGCTTACAAGTGCTCAACCGCTGCCCTTATTTGTGCCTTGCTCTTAGCATTGCTTATGACACTAGAGCTCAAGGTAAACGCAATGCATTTTAGCGAATACCTACCTACTTTAATTATATACTAGCCGCGATGTTGATGGTCAGTGGCAGCACGAAGCAAGCAACTGCAGATGACATGATAGGTATCTAGTAAGTAATAAAAATAGCAATTTGGTCATTTAATTACAATCAAATTGAGTTTAAATATTAAAACTTGAAACGACTGTTACATTATTTATGCACAGTTAATTACATTCATTAAACAAAAATCTATAAACACTAAATATAACTATAGGAAACTTGAGACTTATATGTAATTATAACAATTTAATCAAGTTGCCCTATAGTGTTGTTGATATGCTGGTTTAAGTACGGAAATCAAAAAGTATTTTTTTTAAATCACACAAATTAAATAATGTAATGCAATGCAATGAAAAGTTATTATGTTCTAATTGTATTTGCTAATTTTAATTGTAAAACAGCATTTCTATTTTACATCCGCCCATACATAAATTAAGTAGGCACTTCGAACAGGTCTCCAGAAAAGGACTGTCCGTTAGTTTGTTTGATATACTTGTGTACACCAAGGTAACGTACGTGAAAATGACTCATGAAATCGTCACATCAGATAATCCATTATTATTTTGTATATAAAAAGTGCAGGAAAACATTCTCAGAATTATGCGCAATTAACGTAAATGGACAGAAGCCGTAAAAACGCTCATCTTGTCCGGTGATTTACATCAACTCGTTGCTTTGTTATAGAACTAGTGAAATGGCATACAGTGCGTCTGTTCTTATGTCACTGCTTCTGATAGATATCCACGACCGAACTCAGGACTTAACATTCATCTATGTAGAGATCGGTCACGGATGCGTTGGGATAGCTAAGGAATAATAATTCTTTTCAAAGATATAATTTTTTTTAAACTTTAAAAATGAAAACATTCTAATAATTGTGTAACAATTACAGAACATAGTTAGAAAACGTATATTTTAAAATAAAGGTGGCTCTCTCAATTTATACCGAGTCTGCATTCTAAGAAGTTTCGCGAGACATACCTACTGATCACTGTATTGTGAAGATTACTTGCTGTTAGCTGCTATATTTCGGTCGATAGCGCTCGTTGTTAATATAGTAGCAACCTCCGAGCATTTCTTCTTGAAGCTATAGTAAAAAATAACAACAGGTATTTTAACTTAATGTTCCCTGTTAGACGCGTTATTATCAACGGACTCTGCATTCTACGAGTAGACTACTTGAAACGTTGATATTTTCCTACATGTTTGAAAGGTTGTGTAAAATCTAACGTAAATAATACGTTAAGATATAAAATTGTATATTGATTTTATCTGTAGGATGCGATTAGTCAATTAACAAGGAGTAACTTCACAAAGTTAGTTCTTAGAGATGAAAATAGCCGAGTACTGGTATGTACTCGTATTAACACGTGTTATAAGTACAAATAAACACTTACTATATCACGACAGTTACACCGTTAATGGAACGTCATTGAACGTCTCACGGTCAATGAGTGAATAAAGAATTGCAGGAAAAGTTGCACAATACTCGCTTATTTTACTCTGCAGAAGGTTTGTCCATCAACGGCTGGGACCGCGATATAATATACAAAGATAAACAAACGTTCTGGCGAGGTAGTAAGCGACTGCAATAACTTACAAGTGTATGTGTGTGTAGGTACTCTTTATTGCACACCACTTAATGTACGGATACAAAGACTTCTTAAAAGTAATGTACCTACTTGTACAAAACGCGACCTCATCGCTAGCCAGCGATCTCCACTGGACAACCTTTCGGTAGAAAATAAATGATAAATAGACACGAGAGGTGGAAACAAGGTAGACAATTACGTTTTACCGCATATCATGTACAACATACTTACAAGCCTAATAATATAATAAAAGATGTAACGAGGTCATACTATCCAGTTATCTTGATATTAAATGGTTATTTGATTCGTAATAATAAAGGAAACAGTAAATATTTATTACACGTATTGCAAATATGACACAATAGCCTGATTACACTTTACATTTTCATCTGAAATATGCTTGAGAAAAAAAAAAAATAATCCAACGTTATATAAAAGTTTATTAAACAAGTATCACAATAAAATAATAAGGCGACTTTAGTATACAATTTAGTTTTAATAATACATTTTATCAAATGTTACTGTATTTTTACAGTTGTTTGACAAAACATACATGTTCTTTATTTATAGGATGTGTTTCAAATTATTTTGTAACAATAATGTAATATACAAAATGTTTCTTCAAATTCGCCGTTTTATAAATTTCAATGTATGTAAACACGGGCCGATTTACATTAAAGTGACAAAATAGTGTTTTATTTATAAAAATAAGAATATGGATCATGTATCTGTTTATGAGAATAAAGTATAAATAATTGAAATATTACAATACAATATCTTGAAATATCAGTCAACGTATGTATACTTGTCACAAAGTTATATAATAACTAAAATTAGTTAAAACTATCTCCAAACCCAAGTTTAACACTAGCCTATTTTTACACAGGTATATTATGGCATCCCCTGCTTTATAACTAGACACCATAAATAGATCGTAATATTACTTTTTATTTGTTATTATTTTATATAGTCAACACGAAAATATTAAGGTATTCTGATATACCTGATATAAAAACCAATATCTTTTTCAAAAACCAAAGGATATGTTAACGTTATAACACTATTAAATTCAAAAATCCCCGACAACTACATGCAGTTATATAAAATTGGGTAAAATTATTACACTACCTGCATTTTGGACTAATGATTTTCTAACTCTTCTTGTTATACCACTATAAGAAAAGGGTATCCTCTCATGAGGAGAACGGCTATGGCCATAGTCCATCACGTTTGCCAAATGCAAGATAACATACTTCCTACATCTCGGAGAGCAATATAGAAAACTCTCAGGCGTGCAGTTTTCCTCACGATGTAGGGTACAGGTGCATGCCAGTAATTGAACTCGAGGCTCGCAGAGAGGGAAATTGAAATCTTTATCAGTAGGCTCTAACGGCTTTTCCTAAACGGATTATTTTAAAATAGAAAAACTGATTGTCCTTAACATAAATAAATAGTTCTCGTTAAAAACAAAACAATTAAATCTCTCTCTTTGCTCATAGCTAGCACGCTAGACACAAACCATAGTCGACTAAACTCTCCAAAATTTTGCTTTGTGAGATTAAATTATTAGTAATCTCAGAATTTATCTATTTACGTACATAATGTACTTAAATAATTTTATAGTATTAAGTGACTTGGTGACGGTGATTGTTGACAAAAATATTTTGCAGCGAAATTGTACGTTTCATATTAAATGTATTCATTGTGCCGCTTTGTCCGGGTATACTAAAAATATTATCCTTAGTACTAAGTCTAGTTTCGGAGTCTTAGTGCTCAGTGCCGAGTTCAATATAAATGCATTACATACATGATGTATGGGAATTATTTGTACACGTAATAATAAGTGTTTGAATCACTAAAACGCACCGTCCCATCAATCACGCCCTCTGGCGCCATTTCTCCACATCACCTCTTAAATTTTATGATGGAAAAAGACACGCACTGATTTATTAATAGACACAAACGTTCTGTTGTAACCGTAACAAAAGGCTTACTATAAACGCGCCTTATTTCATGTATGTAAATGCTTAAAGAACCTTTTTGTACTTCGTTTAATACGTATGTCAACAGAGTCCAAACAATTGTATTCTGGATCTTTATGAAGAGGATTTATTTAAATCCATTTTAGGAGTTACGTCTACAACCTAGCAGAGCAAGCTTTGGGTGTATGTCTGTGTTTTGGGCTCAATTTCCGTGTTACGAAAATTTGTGTTCAGTGCTTCAGTATAACACTTTTTTCAGTACATTTTAATTACTGCGTATTTGAATGCTTGTCAAATCACAAATCACATAAAGAATAGTGAGTGCTGCTAGCATTAGGGCAACGCCTAATAAAGTTCCACCACTCCACTAAGACAACTGGCTCTTGCGTCCACTTTAAAATAATCTGTCTGATTTTAATAACTTACATTTATTAAAAGTAACCATTAGCTTGCAACTAATTGAGTTCACTCTTAGGCGCGGTGGTCTTTCGTTGTGTTGTGTGAGATTCCGCTCACGTCTCACGTCGGCCGCATGCCATCTGATATACATGGAACAATTTTTCCATTTTTAACTTATTTACTTCGAATAAAGTCTATAAATTATACGCGTGGTACAAAACTTGTTTGCAATCACTGCGAAGCCATCGCACCAGCCATCCTTTGCCGTACATCTCCGAGTCCCGAACTATTGCTGAAGCCGTTGAGAAGGGGCAACATCCTGTCTTTTGTTTCCATTTTTATGGATTCTGCCTCATCCTCCCTCTTCGCTCTTGCTTTGTCAGCCTGTAAAATAAAATGCTAATTTAAAAAAAAAAAACTATTTACACGATGAATTGTGGCGCGTCTTTTGAATCCTTGTAAGGAAAGAATATAAGAATGAATGGTACCTTAGCTTTCTTGATGTAGGCTTGCTTATAGAAATCAGAGAATAGGTAATAGAAAAGTACAGCGTGCATTCCGATCCACCAGACGAACGCTCGAGGATAGTCGCAGTCGATAAACAAGAGCTGGAAGGCGTGTAAGAAGACCAACACGAACTGGACCTGAAAAATCATGTTTCCTTTGATATTCAAAGTATTTAATAAACCTCCAAACATGTAAACCACATCTTTTATTCCATAGAATTTGATCCTTTAATGGCGCTTACGAAGGCCCTACGTTGATAGACCAATTCAACTAATTCAGAACTGATTGAAACAGCAGTCCAGAGTAATTTAGATATTGATACGGATTTAGCGGTCATTAAACTTTGACCTATTTCACTCGATGAGAATGAATAACGTTTACACGAAGATTAAAAATGCGAAATGAACTTTGATGATTTGTTATGATTTTAGTCCAAAAACGCTGAACTTATATTTTCAAAAATTTCGAGTGAAGATAGCATGTCAATAATCACAGGTTACAAAATGTAAAAAAAACAGTGAAATAACTTAAAACTGAACGGGTGAGACTAAAAAAAATGTATTGGGTTCGAAACAACTACTTTCATTAAGAAAATAGTGAAAGAGTAGGAGAAAAGTCCACCTTTTGTTGAAATTGAATTTACAGGAAAAAATTACCATTTGCAGTGCAGTGAGGTACTTCTTCCACCAAAGGTACTTTTGAACCTTAGGACCTAGAGCCGCCAGCAGGTAGTACGAGTACATCACGATATGGACGAAGGTGTTTAACATCCCGAAGAAAGTTGAATGCCCGCCTGAGAAAAGTAAATAAAGGGTATACTTTTTAGTGAGACAAATATTGCTACTTTGATAAAGTTTACGAAAACAAATACATATCACTTGTGATTTTGCATCAAAACAGTGGACTAGGAATTTTGTCCATATATTTACCAATTCGGAAAGCGAATTGACATCGAAGTATATTTTATATCTGTATATTTTACTCTGAAATAAAACTATGATTTTAAACTCTTATTTATTGAACAATGTATCACAATAAGGTGTCTAGCTGCGTTATGTGTGTTCAACACATAACATTCGCGATTTATAAACAACGGAATAATACCACAAACTCGAAAAAAATTATTAAAAGTATTATTGGAAAGGAATTCCAATAAAACATTTATGTGGGGGTGTACTACACTCCTCTGCCTACCCCGTAAGGGATTACAGGCATGATGTTACGTTACGTTATTTTAAACTCAGATGTCATGTTATATAACCTTAAATTAAATTAATATAGGTACAATGAATAAATAATCTTTCAAGGAAATTAAAAACGAATATATTGACATCGCGTAAAACTGATTAAAATACTACATATTATTACTAATATGTTAAAAGGGTCTATTGTAACAGAGGCAGTTTGAAAGAACATCCAGAGAAAAAAAATTATAGTACAATAAATGTTAATTTATCTAAATAGGGTATACAGCGATTTCGATGCTTCGAAAAGTACTTAATTAGCATGTGGCAGTGATCAGAACAGAAAATTAATATACAAACATTCCTGACTTCCTGCATAACAGAGTATTTAGCTTGATTTATGTGAGCATGCTGATACATCCTAATACGAGTAAAGTTATTTTCCAATACTGGCAAGTTAATTAATCAAAGAGTGGAACATTTTATTCGCCATATGAGTAATAAATAATTAGTACGGGAAGAATTTAATATGTTTACAATCGCATGAGTGAAGTATAAACCATGTCTTGTAGTTACGGCCGGTTTTAAAGATTATCCCTTGTGATTCACAACTTCTTTGTTGTTTCATAATCAGTCAATATATTTAATAAATCCGTAAAAAATATTGTTCGATTTTTCCTATACCTATGTATATATTTGCCTAAGTAAAACGCAGATCACTTATTTTAGATAAAAAAAATATTTGAAAATATTTTTGAAAAATATAAAATATTTTTGAAATGCTTAAATGAAATGTAAATTCACGAATTGTAAAGATATACCGTTATTAGTTTCATTTTACGAATTTTGAAATTTCGTTTTATGAATCTTTTTAAAACGAAATTATAATTTAGCGGACGGAATACTAGGTAGATTAAATAAAAATTCAAGGTGATAAAATGACTACACGTTATAATATTTCCTAAGAACAACGAGTTAATTGGTATCACGGTTGTAAGTGCGCCGGCCGCGCTAAAATAGAAGCGTAGTTACACACTATTTTATTTCTAGAAAACTCGCACAACGAAACGATCTTGTTTACTGGGTAATGGCGGTCAAATAGATTATAGACGTACGGATTCGTTTACTCGAGGCATCGTGCAAGCATCTCGTTTTACTTGTTCTGTGGTCGGCTAATAACTTAAATTCATTGTCATCTATGTACCTATGTACCTAAGATCTTGAGTTTGTTTATAATACGCACTTCGTATTATAGACGTATTCGCACCTTCAACGTATGACGTGACGTATTTGTACCGTTCTCGTAATTCACATAAAATGTACAACTGGTTAAAATATTTGTATTGACGAAATATATTGAACCAAAGTCTATCTGAGAATAAAGAATGAAGAATAATAATAATCAGGACAACTCCACACACGGCTATATGGAACAGTTAGATTAACCAAACACCCAATGAACATACTATATACATGCTATATAATACCTATATAGATATTTTAGAACAAACAAATGCGCTGACCAGACAAATGTTTGTTCTGGTTCGGAATCGAACCCACGACCTCCGGCTTTGCAGTCAGGGTCTCTCAACACGAGGCCATGAGGCCAGTCACTAAATAAAATTGATTGTATGTAACATAGTAGAATAGTAAATGGTATTTATGGAGTTAATTGGCAACAATGACTATTAAAATGTTAATTTCCACAGGAATCTACTATGCACATTTATCGACATCGATGTTCGAGATTTATTTTCTTTTGTATTGTTTTAAACATATAGACACACATTACACTAATGTTATTTATATTCAAATATTACTTAATCCGTTAGTCAAATTATCTTATTATTCTTATTTTATTTATATTGATTCTAAAATGATCTGTAATGAGGATCAATAATTTTTTGAAAAATATTTTCAATTTTTTTTCTTTTTTGATTATTGCTAAAATCGCAGAACTATTCCTGCACTTTTTCGTTTCGTTCTAACAGCAATCATAATTTTACAATACCTTTATTTAAAAACACGTCTCCACTAAATGGTGATCTTCACAATTTCAGGCGGTAACATTGGTGAATAACAAAAATGCATAATAGGAATCTTTTCAAGCATTATGAGGTTATACCTATTTTATTATGAGTAAAAAAGTTGTTTGTGTGGAATGGAATTTTTCGAAACATAACTCAACATAATATAAAAACCGGACTATTATTGTTTATGTAAAGTAAGGCAATTCGACTTAGTTTATTGCATAAATATTTAAAAATCATCTGTTGTAAAACGTCATTGCTTATGTTGACTCTGTGATGGAGTGGAAAAGGGCCAAGAGAAAACATAAATTACGAGAAATAAATATTTCAACTGCGAGACGATGAACTGATACTAGTATAACATATATGTATATTATTTACTTTCAAATGTACTTATCATTTGTGTTCATGTGAAGGGAAATTTTTATCTCATTTCAAAGAATGCAGTTTAAGTGTTTGTACACTTTTTTGTAACATTCTTCTATGCGATGAAAACGAAGGGTTCTATATATGAGAAAATCATTATTTGCATATACGAGTATGTGTGTGAACTTTATTTTACCGACGCTAACTTATTATTGTAGTTATTTGTCCATATTTTTTATGGAACAATATCTCTATTTCTTATGTACGTTTCATATCATTTTGCTAACTGGACAGCTGATAAACATA
>DWDX01000351.1:0-28979 GCA_018245675.1 Agara michaeli
CGGTCGGACACTAATAAAAACGAAACGCAAATTTACAACTAAGTAGCCGCGTACAGCCAATACAACACAACAATAATTATGGGTACTATTAAGGAAATGTTTTTACAATAATCGTATAAGTATATTTTGATGATGTATGTTAATTTATTTATGAGAAAAAAGTGTCGGTGCTAGTGCGCAGTATGAAAACTGTAACAGTTTCACGCATTTCGAGGTATACAATTTAAATATCAGTTTCATACTTAACCAATATATCTAATTCTTTTTAACCGACTTAAAAAAGGAGGAGGTTCTCAATTCGTCTGTATTTTTTTTTATGTTTGTTACCTCATAATTTATTGTAAGAACTATAGAGATTTTATTAGTTATCCAAAAAGGTGATTAATTTAAATAAAATACTGCGATCTGTGATTATTATAAATGTCACATACTTATTCTTATTGATGTGTTTTTACTAATCGAAGTTATAGGAAATTTTGCACATATTACTGTTTAAAAAACTACAAGTTATGTACAGTACATCAACTTCAACACCGTAGAAATACGAGTACATGTGGGACAATTTTTACAACTAGCCTACTCTCTATCTATGTATAGTTTTGAATATTTAGAATTAGAACCACCGTAAGCTGTACCATGGAATTAATACAGAACCGTACAATCTTTGTGCTATCTCTGTATATATCTGCGGAACCACTGCTGTGTCTATGTGAGAAAAAAAAATACAGACGAATTGAGAACCTCCACCTTTTTTTGAAGTCGGTTATAAAATACACAAAAAGAAAATTCAATTCTGATAAAAAAATATCCTTAAAACAAGATAACATTTGCTTGCGCACGAAGTGAGAAAAATACATCTATGACAATGTTTTATTACTAAATACTTAGTGATTCAAACTTGAACTAGACCGTGAAACAAAGAACCTACATGAGTGTAACAGATACAAAACATAATTTTATAGATACCACTTCGTTATATCGAGTACGTATAACGTAGAAATTTGCCATTGTTCAAAAGAAACTAACAACACTGCATCAGATAAATTATTTATTACTTATAGTAGATAGAAAAATAAGGATATTGTTCAAATTGCTTATACAGATTTTTTGTTATATTAAATTTATAGTAAGAAGCAATTCTAAAACACTCGAGAATCTTTTACAAATCTTTTGGCTCCAACACATTTCAACCTCTACTACTCGTGTCGTTTAAAAATCATAGTAAGCGCGATGTGGCTCGCCACCTCTCACGTAATGTTCTCATGATCGCGAGAAAAGACCTCCAGGCAGCCGCGCTATGATGAAAGTACTAGGATGAAGATCAGGTCAAGAGTACCTCAGTGGACGTTCCTGCGTGATCGCTTTGATTAATGTAGAAAAGACGAAATAAGTTTGTCCGGATCGTAGTCGGTGGAAATCCTTTTGTGTCAACCTACCCCGATGAGAAATAGGCGTTACTGTATAAATGAAATAATAGCTAGATACATCATTGGTTTGCTTCGAACTTGTAGGTGTCGTGCCGTCATTGAAGACACAAGTGAAGTACGATCCTGAGAAGGGACCGAACCCGGAGAAGGCCGATTTCGAAAAGGCCATCGAACTAGCCGGTTAGTATCTGTAAAATGTGGACTTTTTGACTTGAAATTATAATCACAAAATTACATTTAATGCATATCACCTGTTTTTTTTCCTATATCGGCATTATCATTAACATATCACTATGTCGAGTCTGGCGTGTCATGTTCGACATCTACGCCTATAAATTGAAGTCGTCAGCGCAACTTTTATGTCACATTTGTTTTATGACATAATAATACGGCACGTTTTGTTAAACATATCGTAATGTAACACGACGCCGTGCCTTGAAAATGTAACTTGAACGGAGGAAACCGTAAAGAGTAGCGATTTATGAATGAAGAGTGCTCGCGTTGCATTCTTCGGCGCGGACTCGTTGCCGCGTCGTAAACACGCCACCTTCCGAGAACGGCTCGTACGACACGAGTAAAGATTTGTTTACGTTTGTGCAGGATATGGACGCTTCCACTACTTGCTGCTGGCCGTGTGCGGCCTCGTCAGCACCTCCGAGGAAATGGACGTCATCTCGATGTCCTTCATCTTGCCGTCGGCGCAGTGCGACCTAAATCTCACCACTCAAACCAAAGTAAGTCATGCAGGAATGTCGTGCCGATGGTTTTTATGTAGCGGTTTTAAATACCTACGTTGGGAACTACTAACAAATTCGCCTCGTATGTAGATAACAAAGTTATAGCACATTCGAAGTAAGTACATCGAATTTATGCTAATTCGTTTTTTAATCTCAAGGTTAAGGAATATCTTATTAATGGATTATAGATCCACTGAGTAGGCCATTGACGTTTTGTAATGAAGTACCGTAACACAAAAAAAATGTTCACGTATCTAAATAACATTTGTTTTCACGTTTAAGTATTTATTTTATACGATTACTTTTTAAGTTATTTCCAAAAATGTTACATACGCTCTCGACATCCAGCCAGCTCAACATGACGACAACAAGCATTAGCGTACGCAGCTACAAACATACACTTATATAACTTCGAAGAAAATACACATATGTATGTTAGGAGTTAAAAGCTTAAGTATTCTGGTTTTAGCAGGGTTAGCAAAGCTTTTCAGAAACTAGTGCGAATTGTGCGTGGTAGCAGGTATAGTCTTCCTGTGATACTAACAAGGGACTTTACTTACTTCTACTCGTATATTGAAAGCGGAATCGAAATTGAAAAATAATTAATTTGCAACTACTTACAAGTATGAGCTAGAACTAAGTTTACTTTTTCCTACTATAAAATAGGGTTTTCCTTTAACTTGGGAGCTGTATTATGCCATAAGTTGGTTGTCAACGAACCTAAGAAGCTTGAAATCACTGTAAGATTTTTTTACTAGCGGTCATCCACCATAAAAATGACCCGGCTCGGTGTTACTTTAGAAGTTGCAACGCCTGAAAATAATGAAGTTATTGATCATGTGGTTATCTGCGGCAGATTGTATGACACTGACTTGTAACGAGTACGAAGAATCCAATGACGTCATAACACTTCACACCGCGCAAATTTAACACCGCACAAACACTCCCATGACCCATGACGCCCCTCGGTAGAAGACACGCGAAATATTTTATTGACATAGTACTCTTCTGACAATATACCGATCACAGCTTTTGTCCTTCGATGTCCCCAAAACAACACACTGACGTATTTCACCACGTAACCACAATAATTAACACTTATTCGTTATTCCGTTTACAGTACATGTCTATCGATCTAACTTTTTGGACGATTATTTTTGTAATCATTATTGATTGTTCTATAATTTTAATGTGGATGGATGCCCTTGTTTAATTTATAATAAACGTAACAAAATATAACAATTGCTCTACATGGTTTTGAAAAATCCGTGTTCCTAAATGTGTCTAACTGAACTAACGATCTTTAAACTATTTTCATGAGTTCAGGTGAGATGAATGATCAAGCGGTTCAAACAAATATGTTTGTTATGTCCCAATGTTTATGTCTGCCATAAATTCATCTTGAAATAGAAATAAAGGACTAAAGAATTATATGAAAAAGAAATAGTTTTACCATTGGGTACAATATAAAAATCACGAGCAAATCAGCTTTATATTGTAATATGTACTCGTACCTACATAAGAGTAATTTTGCATGTATTCTCGCAGTAATGTACCGGCCGATCCCATATTTGGCGAGTTAATTTCAACTCGCAACTATTAATTATAGCTACGCAACACGTATATCATAAAAGTCAAGATTTTAATTAAGGTTATATGAAAATTATATGTTTACTTCATTGTTTACTCCAGGGTTTTCAATTTAAGTCATAAAAATAAAAGTTCCAATTAGAAACGCAAGAGTTATAGAATTAAAAATTGTAACTGAGGCGTTTCTTTCGTTGAGACGCGTGTAGGAAACCATTACGAGACGACTTGTTCCTGAAAGATCCCGAATGTTGCTCGTGTGATACTTAAACCTGATTTTGGAATTTTGCACTTAGTAGATATCGTTTAAAGAGCCTGATGTCACCATCGTTGCATTGTGGCTAGCAATCACATTGATACACATTTGTATGTCGGTACACCTTCTGTGGTCAAAACAAGCTCCCAGAGCGGATCCTACAGGAAAATTTTTTCAGGTCGTTCATAGTATTGATTCAATTTCTGTGACGTTGTGCAGGGATGGCTGAACAGTATAATCTTCATCGGCATGATGGTGGGCGCGTACGCGTGGGGATCTGTGGCGGACTCGCTGGGCCGCAAGCGCGTGCTCATCGCCATCTCGGTGGTCAACGCGCTCGCCATCGTCGCCTCCTCCTTCAGCCAGAACTTCGAGCTCTTCATGCTGTTCCGCTTCATTAACGGTGCCGCGTACGTACTTTTATGGATTTAGTTCACAAATATTTATCTTTTGGTTGGACGAACCGAAATTGATTTTTACAGCCGAGATGTTTGCAGGACATACAGCATTTAATTGTATTCTGTTATTGTAATGTTTTTATGGATACATGTACGTATAACTCTAAATAAATAAACAAAGCACCAGACGGCAATTACGTCGTTAAAAAACACATTAGAACATTATTATTTTCAAAATTAAATGTTTGCTAAATGTTCTGGGAAAATATTTTGTCAGTTGTTTAAGACAGTTAAGAATATTAATTATATGGATATATGTATAATTTCAGCCTGGGTGGATCTGGCCCAGTCATCTGGTCGTATTTCGCGGAGTTTCAACCAAAGAAAAAGCGTGGTGCTATGTTGAGTTTTATGGCTGCCTTTTGGACGTTGGGCAATCTGTTTGTGGCCGGCCTGGCCTGGGTCATCATTCCTAGTGGTTTGTAACTACATGATATACAAAATATAACTTAGTGTAATATATAATTTCTTGGGACACACAATATATAAGACACGATAATATCACCCATTTCAAATCCAACATCTAGTGACTTTGCTAACAGGTCCGTCGATGATCAATATTCTGAAATTTACATCAGAATATTTCGTAAACAAAATACAACTAAATTCCCTATTTCGCTCCCCAGAAATAGGAGGAACGACTGGAGGGTTCGTGTACAACTCGTGGCGGATATTCTTGCTCGTGATGTCGCTGCCGTCTTTCATTGTCGCCGCTCTACTCTTCCTCTTGCCAGAGTCGCCTAAATTTTTGATAACAACCGGCAGACACGAAGATGCCTTGGAGATATTTCGCGGTATTTACATGATGAACACCGGTCGTAGCAAAGAAGAATACCCGGTAAAACAGCTGCTAGTGGACGAACCGATGCACACCAAACCCGAGAAGCACAGGGAGGTGAAAGAAGCGAAGTCCAAAATGAGAAGAATGTTCAGCGATATCGTCGAACACAGCAAACAGCTCTTCGTACCGCCGATCCTCAAATTCACCACGATCTCTATCACTATTAATTTTACATTCCATATTGGGTGAGTTCATAAAACAATAATATACTCGTATGCAGCTATATCACTGGGACACCATAAAAATAGCCAGTACAAGTATGCAGTCAGTAAGGTAGCGTTGTATATTCGGGCGCAGGTACTACGGGCTCATGATGTGGTTCCCCGAGATGTTCAACCGGTTCGACGAGTGGTCGCGCACGCACGCGGACGCGGAGGCCGACATCTGCCAGGTGACGGCGTATGTGACGCACTTCGGCACGCACTCGGCCGACGCGCGCTGCGACTCGCACATCCACTCCGATGTCTTCATGGAGTCGCTCATCACCGTGGCCGCCGCCATCCCCTCCAACATCTTCGCCGTGCTCGGCATGGATAGGCTCGGCAGGAAGTTCTTCTTGGGTGAGCTCTTTTAAGTGTTCTCGAGAGCGTCGGCCCCCCGCCGACGTCGGTTAATATATCTCTGTTGTCACGAGATGGAGGAGTTCTTAAAAATCAGGAGGGTCACAGGGGCCGGCGATTGGCACTGCTCTTCTGAAATACCGAGGCGTAACATTGCACAACAACAACGTTGCCCTTACAACGTCCGTTGCAACAAAATAAAGCAGAGCACCTCATACTTATGACATTGAACAATATATTGATTTATGATAATACTTAATAAAACAAACGCATTGTCGTGGAACGCATGGCAGATGTAACACCTTTTTATATTTATTTTAATGTTTATGAAACAAAGCTTCTTCAGATTTTATTGTTGCACGTTATATCAAATGTTTTTAATTGATGCATCCCTTTGCTAAATTTAGTTTTAACTGGTCCATCCCCGATTTCATCAAATTAGTTTTCTGTCTGATGGCGTAGGGTGGTCACTTCTAGGACATAAATTCCTCAGTCAAAGGTCGTAACGTTATTGTACTTTGACTAAGAGCTTCAATGTTCGGTTATAACGTGCGAAACCTTTTATTTGCAGTATTCGCAACATTCTCCGCGGGCTTGTGCTCCGCTGCCATGTACTTCGTATATAACAAGACGAACAATTTGATAGTGAGCGCCATCTTCAGTTCGGTCATATCGTGCGGCAACGCCTCGCTCGACTGTCTCATCACGGAAGTCTTTCCAACCAACTTGCGGTAATTATACACCTAAATAAAACTTTTTAATAAAGGGCTTGTGACGAGTCTCACATCTATTGAGTAGGAAATTTATTGTAAACGCTAATAATATTCTTTAAACACCACGTTGTCTCCGGTTTTAGACTCTAATCTTATAGTATTAATCTTAAGTAAACATCTACATAACCACTTGCCGAGAAAAGTCTAGCCTAAATTCATTATCTCTTGAAATTAGTAGTTTATCAATAAGCTTGTCACGGGCGCGTATCTAAAACTGCTAATGGGTGTATCCCTCATCGCGCCTGGTACAAGAATCGGTACCCAGCATGATACAACTTATCACGTGTCTGGATCCTGTAATCCTGATGCGGCCAGTTGTGTTAACATAATTATGGAGGTGAAACTGCCCGTTGATTTAGCCCACTTAGCTAATATCTAAAGGTTTCTTTTTATCAGAATGTTTTATGTTATTGTTTGTTGAATTTTACGGGACGATACGGTCTCTCGGCGACAAAGTCCTAGTGAATTAAAAAAAAAACAAAATCATATCGTGGCTGGGTATTTGAGCGCAATGTGGTTGCAGAGCGACCGGCGTGGCCGTGTCCATGGTGGCGGCGCGGCTCGGCGGCATCATCGGCAACGTGGTGATCGCGGCGCTGCTGGACACGTACTGCCCCGCGCCCACCTTCATCGTGGCGGCGTTGCTGGCGGGCGGCGGCCTCATGTGTCTCTTCCTGCCCAACACCACGCGCCAGGCCCTGCAGTGACGCTCTTACGAAGGATGCGATTTCCTATGCCAACGCGGTTCGCGACGATCGAGTATTAAAGAATTACCCCGATCTTCGGGTTTGATATTATCGGCGAACGTAACTAAATCGATGGTTCTGCATAGGTTGTAAAGGAAGATTATAGTGTATATATTTAACAATTACTCGTAAATGGCTCTGTGACTGTTGTTCTAATGGCGTTACCGGATAATAGTTAAAGCAATGATTACGGTATGTGAGCTATTCGAAGTATTGGAATCGCAGGCTGAATTTGCATAGTTTCGTACACGAAGTACAAATTTGAATCACGTATGCATTATTGTGACATCAAAATTTGTCAAACTGCGTTCACCTCATCAATAGGTAAATGCAACGACCCCAATGACTGGAAACTCCCTAAAATCCATTTGGAAATATTTTACAACGTAGCATTGAACAAGAGCCGAAGGCGTTTTAATTGTCCGTTATTGCAGCTTATCAGATGAAATATTCTCAAATTTATTGAAACAGC
This sequence comes from Agara michaeli, assembly GCA_018245675.1. Taxonomy (NCBI): domain Eukaryota; kingdom Metazoa; phylum Arthropoda; class Insecta; order Lepidoptera; family Hesperiidae; genus Agara; species Agara michaeli. Next base: position 7,858 of record DWDX01000351.1, read on the forward strand.
AAGCGAATGCCGATGTAGATAGTTTTGTTCATATTTGTACAATATTTTTATATTAACTTAGACGCTTCTTATTTATGAAAAGTACAGAGAAATCGCTAACAAATGACTCTGTTACATTTTATTATATAACCGTTACCATTATTTTCAAACTAAATATCGCACCGAAGATCCATATTTTTATTGGAAGTATTATAGGTTAAGTGTCATTAATTGTAATTTCATTTACTTCAATTATATTTACATTTGTAACGAATTTATAAGTAATATATTGTTACCGTAGTTTGTATTTATGTAGTGAATAAAATAAAACGTAAAACAACTCAGTGAGATGGTTCACATTCTTCATATCTAAGTTTTGTTACTCGAGCCCTCGAAGTAAAAAAACAACAAATGTACTATTTGTTAAAAAATAAAAATATACCATTCGAAGCAATATAAAGTATTTTTAATTTCTATTTAACACAAAAAAAATCAAATAAAAAATTAAATTGAATAAATTTTATTTATTGAAACTGTTAACTACACAAAAGTTATTATTACTAACGACTTCGTTCTCATAGTATCTTATAGATCTAATTCTGACATAGATCACACAAACAAACCAATAATGTGCCTTTGACAAACGTTTAAAGTTAATTTTACAAATATTGTACTTAATAGTAAGGCTACTTATATTGATATACAATTCATACAGGTTGTAGTTCAGCGAGGTGGCACACCTCGCGTGGCTGTGGCCGAATGCTGGCGCGTACTGTACCACTTTACAAGTACAAGTAAAATGTGTAACGTTACACATGATATTAATATTTTGTTGGTTTGCTAAATGTTATAAAAATATTGCAATATATCTAAAATTTCATATTTTACACGTTCATTCCATCCAACATTAACATAATTCAATTTAAATTTACAATCATAAATCCTTAAGCTAAATTTCTATGCAACTATGCATCGGATCGTTTTCGCGATGATTCCAAAACAAACTGGTATTATCACATTGTCCTTTTTCCACACTAAGTTATATGTACACAGCGACGCACCCGCGCACGTTTTCAACGCACCATAGTTCTTCAATAACTGTTTACAGATACAAAGATTTTCAGACGTCCAACAACATCAAGTGAACGTTGCATTTAGTTCACGGACATTTTGACGCATAATTGTTAAAACTTAACCTATTGCACATTTTGTAATATCGTTATAATTACGAATAGTTAAAAAAAAAACACCTAAATAATAAATAAACTTTGTCTCCAGTATTCGGGATATAAAAATGTTCAGAAAAAGGCCATGTGCTCGAAGCACATGCACAAACCCTATTTAATATCACTCACAGAAAGTTTTATTTTAGGCTGCAGAGGGATCTCGGCAGATATCTCGGACGTGTCCGAGCCCGATGTGAGCAGGCGTCGGGACCATTGGCTTCCGTCTTCGGTTTCCGCATCTCGGACGTCAATTGGCGACGGCGATCCAACAGTAGACTCCACTGAAGATACTATTCTCTCGGAAACATCGTCTGTTAATATAGGCATCGATTTTCCGACCGATTCGTCTTCGGTTAGTAGAGGCATCGAAATCGGGCCCCCCGCTGACACGTCAACTTCTGTGGCTCCGAAAGATATCTCCGTGTTCGGAGATGGCAGCAACGAAGTTCCGTAGTTATTAGCGCTCAAGGGATCTGTGGTTTTAAGAGCTATTCTAGGATCGGTCACTGTGATGGGCAGCTCTAACGAAGTCGGAACTGTTTGCGGTGTAACACCGATTACTGCGAGACCATCTTCCAAATTCGATGGTACGGCGGGTTCACTATCTGCTTTAGTGGGCACTTCGACTGGTGTCATTATGGGCTGATTCAATGTGGTGCTCGTTTCAGATACACGACAGTGAACTGATACATTTGCATTTAAGTCACGAAAATCTGGGGCTTCATCTCGTGCAGTTTCTCCATGAAACACGTCGCTGTTGGCGAGAGCCGCTTCCAGGATGTCTCTGCGCTCTGGTTGTTGCACGAGCGCCGGAAGACTCTCAGGCATGGGTACCAGTTGGTTATTTTCCAATACTAAAGGACGGTTGTCGATTGGAGTAAATGTGCCGTTGTCTTCTACGCAAAGATAGAAAGTTCCCTGGGGTCCACCGAAATGTTCTCCCGGTACTGCCAATAGCTGGCCATCGGACAGTGCGGGAGGAGGTACAGGTTGTTCGGGTTGTAGCAAGGCAGGTTCTGTTTGACGGGCGATAGCAGTAGAGGGTAGTAGTTCCTCGAAGTTTTCTAAATTTGAATACGAAGACGCCGTAGCAGTAGAGGTTGTACTTAAAGTAGGCGGAATAAGTGTTGGCGTCATCGCATTTGAAATGGGACATAAGGCTGGCATTGGTGCGGGTGCTGGCGCTATTGGTATTTCTTGTTTAATTTTTTTAATAGGCGTAGGGGCTTCTACGATTTGCTTTCTTATCCTAGGTTTTTGGATATTTGATACTACTGTCTCATTCGGAGAAATATTTATAGTTTTTTGCAACATTATTTTGTTTTCGCGCGGCGGACCTGGCATCGGTTTTTGTACAATTTGCCCGGTTCGTTGTAAGTGATCAAACTGAGCAGCGGTCAACTGCATCATAGCACCAGACTTTTGTTGAAAAAATATTAAGGGTTCCGAAGTATTCTTTTGAATGGTTTGTATAAGCTTTTTAGGCTCATTTGAGATTATCCGTTTAGGAGCTGGCCTTATCTCCGGCATGGGGGCTATGTTATGTGCGGTAGTAGCAACACGCCCCCCTACTATCAATTGGCCTTTAGAAGTTATTATAGTGCTCTTTTGTTTTGATACAATCCTCGACGTATTCTTTGCGGAGGTTACATTTGTGACTAATGTTTTATTAGCGCTGGCAGAGTTCGATGGTATTCTATGAGTAATGGTTTTTAATTGCGATACGTTTGACTGCTGTTTATTTGGAAAAAGTATTTTCTCATGTTCTGGTTTTAAAAGTATTCTAGATTGTGCTCCTTGAGCGTTTGTAATGATCATGACTGTGTTTCCAGAAGAAGTACCATCAGAGGGCGATGGGACAAGTTTTGTAGACACTTGTTTATTGTCAGTAATATGTAGGGGGGAATCTGTACCTTTACCAACAAGCATGTGTGCTTTTCCAGTTTGGGGATCGATGACAATTTTTTGAGTTCTTACAGGCCGCGGAGTTGTAGTGGGCACAAGAATAAACTTTTCTGCCTTCGCAGTATTTTGAGAAATCGGTTGCATTAAAGGCGCTTGTGTTTTAATTTCTTTAACAGGTGGATCCGGAGCTTGCTTCGTCATAATAATTTTTTGCTTACCGCTTGTTTTATCGATCAGTAACATTTTTGTTCCGCGCAACTTAGACGATTTGGACAGAATATTCGGTGTGGTAACTTTATTTATTTCATTCACAGGATTCATAATTAAAGTTTTAAATTCTTGTTTTGGCGAATTTTGAATTGTCGGACTAATAGTTTTTTTTTCATTTTCAATCAATGTCTGTTTGGGTTTAACGATCTTTTGTGGTGTAGATGAATTTGTTATTAGGTTACCATCTGACATTACAATCGGCATTTTTTCAATGCTTTCTGGAGTTAAAATGTCTTCAGATAACACTATGGGCATAGAATTTATATCAAACATTACTTCTTCTGTGCTTGGTGGCTCATTATTATTTTTGGCTGTATCTATAGGTGACACAAGTGACTTTAGTTTTTGCAATTTCGCAGGTGCCTTAGCTATTTTTCTAACCTTTTGCTGAATCACAATAGTATTTGGATCGGACGGTGCCTCGTTAGCCGTTTGAATGGTATAGGTTTGAACAGAAGATCCATCTTGTGGTGTATTGTTGCTACGGGAGAGGATGATTTTATCCGGCGTTGCTTCAGTTACATTATTAAGTAAATTTTTGTGCGGTGTGTTTGATCGACGGATGATTATTTTTTGTTTCGGCGAATGTGATTTAGTCGACATTCCGGATTTACCAACATCGAAATTTAAAATCTTTTCCTTACCTGGAATGCTAAGCTGTTTAGTTATTATGTTAGGCACTGATAATTTAGGCAAGCATGGTTCTTCTAGAATCTTCAATAATTTGGGAGATGATGTATCAATTTGAACAGTTTTACAATTCAATACTTCATTACGTTTTTCAGTTGATAACAATGACTTTGGTTCTTTGTTTTTATTGATAATCATTTCATGATCTTTGCCAGATTTATACGTGAGTGGCTTAGATTTTTCTTTGTTAAGAGTGGTATTAACTTCACCTATGTTTATATTATGTTCTATTGATTCGGACATCTGAACCAAGGATTGGGCTGCATTGAGGTTCTCACTTTTTTCATGTTCTGTTTCGAAGCGAGCACCAATATTTTCGGTTGTTGTAATGTGATTAGATACAATTTCCAAATCCTGTGTACGTGTTTCGTGTCCATCATCTTTATTTTGTATAATAACATTATTATTCGATATAATTGTTTCTTCCTCTAATTTCTTATTGTCCAAACTTCCATTTTCTTGTTGGTCGGGACTTGTAATCTGAATAGTTGTCGATGGTAAATTGATGAGCGTTTCTGCAATAACAAGATCTGATTCTGATGGGATATTTTCAGACACTATTTCAACTTTGCTGTGTAATTTAACGTCACTTTTCTTATTTTGTATTTCTTTAGTTGTATCTACATCAGAATTAATAACCGGACTTACACTTGCTTGTGAATCACTATTTATGTTATCTTTAATGGTTTCTCTACTTTGCTCACAACCCTTATCATCATCCATATTTGTTTCCCCGTCTTTTTTTACATCAAAGTTATTTTCCTTACTTTCAACAAACCCATTATGGTTTTTCGATGATTCATTATCCTTATTATCATCCTCGAATAAATCTTCGGGTAAATCATTACTAATAATTTTAGTTACTCTATCAGTCTCTCGCGACACACTTAACAAAGCATCGACAGCTGACGCTGTCGATTCATTCATGTCAGGCTTTACTTCTTGTTGATTTAATACTGGAATTATTTCTGGTGCTGCAACAATCGTTGTAGTTATGATTTTATGTGACTTTTCATTTTTATTACTGGCTTCTTTATGATCTACGTCATCTAAATTAACCTTGCACAATAATTCTTCATCTTTTTTAACAAGCTCGTGTTCATGAAGGTCATCAGTTAGTTTTGTGTTAGCATTTGTTTCATCAACATTTGGTTTCTGTTCAAATACTTCCTTTCTGATTTCTGATGTTTCCAATTTGGGCAAATATTCAATTATTTCGGCTTTTTCAATTTCCTTATTTTGTGTGTATTCTTTATGTTCTGTAGGTTCAATTTCTGTTTTATGTAATTCATTTTCGACTTGGATTTCTTTTTCAACTTCCGGTTCGAGTGTACTTTTGACTTCCATATTTATAAGTCCACACTCAGAATCAGGCTGTTTTAGATTCTGTGATTGGTCTAGTATCACCTCAACATCAACAACATTAGTTTGAATATCTTGCATTGTTTGTTCCAAGATATTTTCATTTTCTTGTGTATTTTCCAACTTAGTCTGTTCATTATCTGTATTTGTATCAATATGTTCTGACAAAGTAACAGGGACTAGGATGGGTGCTGGAGAGCTGTTGGTGAAATATTCCTCTGGTAATATATCTGCTAATAATTTGTCCTTCTCTCGCATTTGTGCAGCTTCTGCCTTCATTTTTTTTAACTGAATTTTTGGCGCTAGACGAGCTACTTTTATAGGCTCACCAACTGGTGGAGAATTCCTGGTTTCAGGTGACAATATTTCAGATCCATTAATATCTTCAGGCATATCCATTCTTTCAGCATTTAATTGCTCAGCTACATATTTTCCAATTGCATCTTGACTTCTAGAATGACGACTTCGAAAAAATGTTTTAGTTTTAAAAATAGTTTTAGGAGCTTGGGCCTCTACAGAAAGTTTATTTTCTGGCGAGTTGCTAACTTCTTTTATAACTTCTGGCTTTTTATCTGGGGACTTCACAATCGAAGGTTCGGGAAAATTTTCCTCCACTTTCAATGGCTCAGGAGCTGCTGGTAGTTCTGGAACTGTTGTTTTATTGAGCAGTTCAGCTACTTCTCTAGCTACTTCATCATCATCTAAACTAATACTCTTTGTATCTTCCTTTCGTGGATTCTTCACACGTGGTATTTTTCTACCTATGTCTTCTTCTTCTGACCAATCCTCATCCTCACAAAATTCATATTTAGAATCACTAGATGTTTCTGGTTTCTCAGTAACAGGAAAATCTTCAGAATTTTTAAAGACAGGAGTTGGGAGTTCAAGAGGAACTTGTGCTTCCGGCAGCTCTGCAGGTTCGGCAACAGCTGGAGAGTCAGCTGGTTCAGCCACTTCTGGAGATCCCGTCATAACCATTACTGACGATTCTTCATCATTTGAATCTTCATCAATATCCCAATCTGCTAGAAGACTGATCTTTATTTCTTCATCAGTTTTCGTCTTTTTCACCTCAATAAGGGGTTTATCTTCTGCCATACGTTTGTGACTTACCGATTTCTTGGTAATTTTATCAATCTTTTCTAGTCGTGATTTGCTTGATTTTGGTGTCTTTGTAATGTTTGAGGCAGATTTTGATTTGATTTTTTTTCGTACTGGGGTAGGTGTATACGGCATGAATGTAACACTATGTGTTTTATTGTGAAGAATTAAAACATTTAAGCGTGTTGTAGTAAATGCACATGCATGACAGGAATATGTGCCTGTATTTGATTTTTGATCTGCATTTGATGGTGTTGACACAGGTGTTTCTGAATTCGCTTTATGTTCTTCTGTAGGTTCAGAACCTGCACGGCTTGTTGACGGGGTTGATGCGGTTTCTGATGACCCGGGTAGCACAGGAGTTGTTGGCGATCCTTGCAATAATATATGCACCTTGTAGTTGGGCTTATCAACATTTATCTGCAAATTAAGAAAATGTAAAAAATTAAAATAAACCTCCAAAGACAAGTGTTTAGGTGACTTCCCACCCTCTGATATGAAGGATGAACCTGGACTAGCCTCTACCAATGCACCATGGGAAAACTATTGCTTGTGGTAGCACAGGGAAGTCCACAGCGGTGCATGGAAGCCGTGAGGCGGTATTTTCAAAGATTATCTTTTCACTTTTCGTTTTGGCATAAGAGCTCCGAAACTTCCAGACCAATATGCATCATTGGAACAGCCTTGGTGCGGTACATGACTGTCCGTGGAGAAACGGCCGTTGGAAGCCAAGTTTGGGTATTAAATTTAATTATTTGGGTACATTACCATTCTTGCATTATGCACTTTCGATGAATCTGAAGACCTTCCTCTGCTGCCATTTCCTGAAGAAACAATAATTAAATACAATAAGAAAATATAGAAATTCATGACAGTACTGAAGCGGAATGACAGACAAGTGATGAATTTTGTATGCTTGAGGCCCCTGTCAAGGTTTCCTATCCTGTAGAACTTACCTTCTTACGTGTCCATATTTCTCGTTTTGAATTACACTATTTGAAGGTCATATTTATTACATTTAGCTCAATATATACATACATACAAAAAGTGATTAACAAACAATTCAACACATTAAATGTAAAAAATGTTTTATATTTATGTGTCTCCTGTGAAAAGTAATATGACTTGTGGTATATGGATAGTATGGTATGTGAGAGACAGAAAACGTGTTTTTAAATGAATGTAGTTGAGTAGAATAATATTACTTTGTTCATAATATTTCATGGATGAAACAATTTTTTGCATCCAATAATTTATTTCAAGTAATATTGAAATTCTGGCATGCATCTCTAGACTTGTTACATGCGTTTTATAATGGTGCATAACATATAGGGTACAAGCAATATGTACAATTAAACTGAAGTTACATTTTTAAGTGTAGTTATATTTATCTAGCTGCAAGGCAGTGTCGTGTAATATGACGCCATTAAGGGACAGTGTTATCACTTCTTGTCAATATATTTTTTCCATTCATCAAAACCAAATAAGGGCTAGATTCCTACCCAAAAATCTCAGTCTTCTAAAGTACTGATATCTAAAATTAAGCAGTTCTGTCCACATATTTATTATAAGTATAAATTGGTATATCATTAATAACACATCATTGTTTTGCTAGGATACATAACTATACCTACCTATTATGTGTGTTGAATGAAAAGTTCAAATGAATTTTGCTTATATTTTCTCTCTTTCTTCAGTCATAACTTTGTTATTCCCCATTTTTATTGACATGGCAAGTTTCTTTATTAATACAGAGACAGATCAGTAAAAACCATAACCACCTCCTTTTAGTGATTACTACACAATACATAGCTTATTAAGATTGATACTTCATCTTAAATAGGGAAAGTGGCCACAAGATTCGTCATATTTATGTTACATCTGAGACTGGATTACCACAGTTGGGTGTTTCTGTTGAGCATCAGGAAGTGAGTTGTATGCGCCATTAATGCTATCATATAATAAAATGTGCTTTACCTTTTTTATTGGACATTGGAGATTTTTTTGCAGGGTCTCCAAATAGATTGGCATAACTCTCTTTCTTTGTTTCTTGAAACTCATCTCTAGTCAAAATAGTGATGTCGCCACCAACTGCTGCTTCTGCACGGATGACATCTTCTGGGAACTTCTCCATGTGGCCATGTTTAGTTCTATACATATCTGTAAACAAAGTTTATTCAAACAAGATACAACTGGACAGTGTGTTCATGTATCATCTATAGCCCAAGTCACCCTCCATTTATTCCACAACAACCATACCCACATTAAAAATAAAATAAACAAGACCTTGGTGTATACCATGGTATCATGACCTTTCATTTTAACCACATTTTTTAAATTTCATTTGTGTGCATTCGTATGGGTTCCTGGATCATTTAGGGACTAATTAGCCAATTGGACCTGGTAGACGGTGTTGCGGTGGGGTTCTAGGATACATGTATTTTCATTATTAGTAGGCTACGTCTCTTTTGTCAAAATCAATTATGGCTTTGAATTAACTATAATATAACATCTGGGACAATTCTACACACCACTTTCTGATTCCAAATTAGGCAATTTTACAGCTGACATACATATGTTATTAATAATTCCTATAATACTAATAATATATATATATATATAAATAATAATATAGATAATTTTATGACACCCAGACACAGAATAAACCAATGCACTCATAATATAAATATTTGTCCTGATTGGGAATAGTATCCATAACCTTTGCTTCTGCAAGTGTTGCTAACAACCACGAGGCCGGTCGAATTGAGTATTCCAGTTAAGTTATAATAACATTGTGTTGATGATTATTGCGCTGGTGATTTATATTAAGACTGTCAGAGAAGTTTTTTTAGCAGTTTTGCTGGGTCATAGAATATAGAACAATGGTTCCCGTTTCTTTAAAAATACACAGAAGTTGTTCAATGTTGTTAAAAGTAACCAGGGAAACTTAGTGGCTCAAAAGACCGCCTGGCCACTAGCCCGTTTTTCTAGCAAAGCGAGTCCTTCGCTTAAGCGGATACATCTGTGCTAAGCACAATGAAAAAACTAGTGCTACCTCTATCTTTAGTCTCTAATATACAATTTGGAGACCCACACGGAGCCCTCAGATTCTCAACAATGTTACATAACTAATATTAATATAAAATTATATAATGGTAAAACTTACAGAGTCCTTTATTAATGAATTCAGTTTTACGGCTACAATTATATTTATATATCGAGTTAAGGTTCTTCACATATTCACTGAAAAGTAAAAATTGGAATGATTATTCATAAAGAACATTAAAACCGGAAAGAGGACATGTTAATTTGGAAAAGGAATAAGTGTAATACACAGAAGATTTATTTGGGGTAGATTTAGTGACATGGTACATATCTAAAAATTCACATAGAAATGAGAGTATGTCTACGCAGATCAATACATCACAATTGTTCATAAATAATGTGTGTGAAGTTTTTGAGTCTACTACGTCCATAAACCTTATATACATACATAAATATTTATTGAATAAAGGTGGCAAACAAGATTTCAGACATGATTGAAGGTTTTATATGCGACTGTATGTTTAAATTTATGCACACACATTAGCATCAGAGGTTATATTAGTAAACTTACTAAGCATCTTCTTGGAAGAACTTGACAACAGCAATAGGTGGTTTCCGAAATGAAGGCAGGACATCAGGTGGAAGTTTGTCTGGGCCCACCACCTCGCCGGGCCACCAACAGGAGCCCAGCTTCACCCATACCACCTCTCCGTCCAGATAACTAATTTCAGTTTGTTCACACATCACCACTTATCTGTTCAGGTGAAACGTACGACCATATTTTGTGCTATAGTCACTATAGGTCGAGTGAACTGTTATTGTATCATCACCCAAAGTTCTTATAAACAATGTATGCTGTTATTAAATATAACTAACAGATACTATAAAAAACACAATTTTATTAGATTTTGATCTATAATTGTCAAAATAGTTGCAAAATAGTACTAGTAAATAAATTCACCGACTGCGTACGAAATTATTTCGTGAGCTAGCTTGTGTGGTAGCATTGATAGGATAAATACAGTAATTTATAATCATGATATTACGAATAACATTGATGTGATATGAAAAAAAATATGCGCATATACATTTTTTTTATATTAAATAGAAAACATAAAACTACTTAATAAATATATTAATTGTTACAATAAAGAGTAGTGAAAATATTGTACCGGATACAAATATAAGGACAGCGTCAGCAGGTACCAATATAGAAAAAGGAACTCCTCCTATTTTAATTCGATGGTGTTGCCGTTAAAAATATATTTGATTTTATTTTTGCTTTTCCTTTATTTTAAAAACCTATCATTAAATATAACATAATTCTGAAACTTAAAAAAAACATTAAGTAAGACAATGTTTAGAAGTAACCTACTAATGTAGTGTTCTGATTTTAAGAGTTTCTCGATATTGTTAATATGCATTTCCATTTATACCATAACCCTCTATCCTAATATTTTACGGTGACATTTTTGTGTTGATTTTAAATATCTTACTTAAATATATCTTAATTTTAGTGTAATAATTAAGTAATGGTATATAATAATTATAATTTTAATTGCATTTTTAAAATTTGAACGCCATAAAAGGCAAAATATCGATTGAACTAATAATTCTGTAGTAAAGTCTTCAAATGCATCCATATTTGTGCAAATAAACGTCGTTGTCCATACATAATATATGTCGTTGTCTTTAGTTGTCTTTGTCTTCTTTAATTTGGGCACATTGCTACACTGGCCGTATAAATATTTGCTAGAGTGTGATTAAAAATTATGTAAATTACAGCAAGTATTTGTATTGTAATACAAATTTTCTTTTTTATTCTAACTTAAAGATATAACAATATTAATAAAACTGAACGGTGTCTATCTATACTTCTGTACTATAATATTATAAAGAGGAAAAATTTGTGCCTGCGTGCGTGTGTGTGTGAGTGTGTATGATGTAACGAATAGGCTCAAAAAGCAAAAACGATTAGACCGATTTCAAAAATTCTTTCACCATTTGAATGCTACATTATCACTGATCAACATAGGCTGTTTAATTACAAGAAAAAAAATAAGGATTCTTACTAAAACGACAATAATGTAACCCAAGGTGGAAAAAATATTAACAGCTGCTACAAATTTGCAAACTATCTTTTATTCGACGATGAAACCATAAAAGCCATTAGTTACTATTCAGAAAGTATAATAATAGTGTAGTTATGTATAATAGTATAGTATTGATATGTGACAAACACGCAGGGATGCGAGTAGTCTGATGTCTGAATACGTCACTCAACTTGATGGCTGCATAAAATAACACATTTCTTGAAGTACCTGATACTTCTTCTCAGCACTACACGAAACATCCTATACACCTTGCTGACGGCGGTGACGACGTGTTTTAGGTGTTTGCAAAAAGTGCAAAAAGGCTTATCCATGCAATTAATGATGGTCATCCCCCGGCTTTTAATTTAATTATTCAGATTTAAATTGTATGCATTATTAAGCTTATTATAGATAACAGGAATTTAGATTTATGATCTGTGGGATAAAGTACCTTGCACTTGGCACATTTCTGATATTGACATTGGATATTCGAATGTGGAAAACTGTGAAAAGAAACTACATACTGCGTTCTCTTCTGCATTATGTTAATAATCTCAACTGTGACTTGTTTACTTTCATTAGCCAACTTTACTTTGAACTTAGTGCTTACAATTCCCATAGCTGATAACGTAACTGCCGCCCCTGGTGAAGGCAACGATCATTATTAATACTCATGATCATCTTTATTAAGGAATATTTAACAGTACACTGTTCACATTAAAATAGAGAGATAGTTATTTTCATATAATTTAATTGAAATACTTTACAACATTATTGATTTCATAGATATACCAACATCCTGTATGCATATGTCGAACATATGTCGTATCGTACCTACTATAACAATACCAAAATATTTTATTTATGCTAAGAATAGTATGCTTGTAGTTTTATACATTTATTGAAACAATGATAATCAAAATATATACACCTAATTATTTTTAATGTTCTCTTATAATTTATAATACTTACATAAAATAAATTATAATACGGTAAGTCAAAAGTTAGCGTTAATGAAAAGTACCTTCGATATTCGAAAACGGAATAGTTTTCAACGCCGTCTTATGGAAATGAACTTATTGCGTAGTCGAGCCACGGAGAGAATCAATATTTGCGTTATAACACTAATAATATTAGTCGTTAATTTTCTACTAGTTTTGGGTTTAAATACGAAAAAAACATTTCTTATTAAATTATTTATGTCTTGTATAACTTGCTGTGGCCTAAGAAACTATCTTATTATATAACTTTTTATCTTTATTGAATACGCGTTTACTTACAAAATAATTCGTTTGATACACTGGCCGGATGGCCAGTAAATAATGTATCTACCCAACTCTTGTTTTAGATATTCGCATAATATATCGTTGCAATGATTTTTTCTCCTTTTAGTATTGTATTTAATTTTGAATGATACTGATATTATCCAAACGTCAAACACGTACGTAGCTTACATATTTGTTTCTGAACTTACATTAAACATTTGTTATAGAAAACTTAATCTGACAAAAAGGATTTGTCTTTGTGTCTTTACAGAGTGCTATTAGGTATCGGTCATATTCTGGATATTGTATAGGTATAAATAAAATCTGCTTAAAAATATTTGTGGAATTAAAAACATACTTGGAATTGAATTGCAATATGTATGGTTTGATTTTCCCGAGAAAAAGATATAGTTACAAACACAGGTAGCAGTCTTACACAATTAGCCACAAAAACACCTAGCCCGAATATTGCCGTACTATCTTAGCCCACTGCTGGGGGTAGTTCCTTTGCACGTACGACAGAGTGCGTTGAATTTGTTTCGTCTCTTGTGGAGTGCATTGTGGACACGCACCACGTAGAACCAATGGTGCGAGGGCTGGAAACAGAATAAAAATTACAAAATAAAAACACAATAAGGCAATGCAGACGATTTGTCAAGAAAGTTATGGTTGTTATCATATACGACCCAGCAGTATGCTATACTGCTGGGTCGGGATTTTCCCTAAAATTGCTGTAAATTGAAGTTTCAGCCATCTTCTTGGTCCGACGGACATTTGGGCTAGCAGACAAACCCAAACTTTAGACAAACCCGGCCACGGCTGCAAATCATCCAGCAAGGTTTGACAATTGTTATTTAACAGTAAGAACCGATGTCGTTCATTTTACAAACCACGCAACCATAGACTGACATTAGTCTTACATAGTAACTTCACGTAGTCATAAAATTAAATATTGATCTAATACGAAAATATATTATTATTTCATTTTAAACTTTCTATTAATTACTGTATTTGATACGGGAGAGACTAATTTTTCATTTTTATCACCGTGCATTAATTCTTTCGTCACCTATAATATTTTCTTATTGTAATAAACTATTACAAATCTATTATATGAAATTGTGCAGTTTTTTTCTAATGATACTACATATATCTAAACGTAACATTAATTGGTTTCTTATTCTTTCAAGATTGTAATACATGTATAAGTATTCATTTAAGTACAGACTTTTACTCGCATTATACTAATAATTAGAACCTAAGTAATGATTAAAGAAGCTGCAACTGATTTTAAAGTAATGCATCGATACTAACTCTTTAACCGTTTTCCAATCGGGTCACAAGGCCCCTCACCAAGGGCGCATTTGATTTGTCGCTGGATGAACCGCTTGTCATTGAGAGCATCCTCGAGCGCCGTGTCCGTTACTAAAGGTCTGTTAGCCTGCGCTACGCACACTGCCACCAGCGCGCTAACAACGATGATGTGTGACACCTGGAATTGAACGTTCAGTAAAATATTAGTAAAAAGTTAATAACATCCTTAATTTCGGATATAATATATTTGACCTTTACAATTGCTAAAGGTATTTGTGTAACTAGGTAGAAAAATTTTTGTATATTAAATTAAAACGTACATAGGTATCTACATCAGGAGCTTTCCAGGAACAACTCTGCGCTACAGTTATAATAAAAATAATTCCTTTAACGACAACTGTTTATTGTTAATTAAATTTTAACTTCTACCCTTCAAATAAAGCGGCTAGCTGGGGTTGGTTCAGATCACATAACTTAGAGAACGTTATGGTGAATTTTAAGGAGAACCTATTTACATAATAATCAATCTTGACAAAGCATATCTTAAAGTTGTAAATGCTCTGAGCGTAAAAGGCTAAAATGTAAACCATTAGCCTTTTACTGTTTTTTGTTTACAAGTATACCTACGTACAAAACGATATACAACGTAAAAATAGCTAGCATTCTGCAATAAACACATTTGAACTTTACGTTACTATAATATAGGCATTACGCAATAAAATACTTCCGCATAGGATATAGATTTCTCGCTCTTGAAACTAGAACGCAGGTTTTTTGTGTGATTTGTCTATGACCGAAGACCGGACCTGTTTATATATGAGCGGTGACTGGGAGTGTAAATAGTACATGATCAACGATTGGATACGTGCTGAGGATTCTAATGATTAAGCAATCCGTATAACGTAATGTGAAGACAGGACGATACAAGCAGCAATTGTACTGGGACTATTAGGTACATGATTTTTTTATCAGACAGAGAATTGATGTTATCAGCATTAAATCGTCTAACAACTAGTGATCTATTTTTATTAATTGATTCACTCTATCGATGTTAAAACGTTTTAGACTCTGTTACTGGTAGAGTCTGTATAACGTCTACAAGTTTCTTACAAATCAAAAAAATGTAGAGCACTTAGAAAATAGACTGCATGTCTATACACAGCTTTCAAATTTATTTACGAAAATTAACTTTTTAAAATACTCGCTGTACCTAGAGTGATCCAGAGTACTATTATTCGGTTGGTATTCGACAGCAATGGTATAAGCAGTGAGTACCTACCTACTTAAAAAAACATTTTAACCACTTTAAAAATAACAAATCGAGTTCAGTCTGCCAAATGTCACAATGTAAAAAACTTCGTTTTCAATTCGAGGTGCATTTGACCGCTAATAATTAGATTTCAATACAGCTGAAAGAACAAGGTCGTCGAATTTTAAATTTCTATTGGACAGTTATTTGGTCAAGTCATGTGCTGTGAATATTTTACTCTACAAATATTTGGTTATTCCTCTTGAATTGGTTCTAAGTCCGCTAACTGCCGAATACCACCCGACTGATTTCACTGTTTAAAATAAACTAACGCTTAATTAAAATCGGCTTCATATAATAGTATACACCTCTCCATATAAATATGTTACGAAATTATTCATATTGATACTGAAATAATATTCAGTGCTTAGTAGCAGCCTACACTCTCTATGGTGTACGCAACGAGGTCATGTTTTTTTCCGTCAGTGCCTTCACTTAAACAGGGACAGCATAAAGGCCCTTGAGCCGTACCATATCCATAAGAAGGTGGAAGGCGAGGTCTGTACCGATAAAACGAGAGACCAAAGGCACCAAATTCTTACAGCAGTTCCAGCGGCTGTCGAGCACGAAATCCTAGATATCTTATGTTTGACTCGACTTTGATGGTTTCATGGTCCATCATCGGCGCCCTCCGGAGCACATGAAAATATGGCTATTTTATTTATCCGCATTGGAATCCTAATATCTCTATGGTGCCAACTGCCAGAGAAATGACAACACTGTATTATATAACAAATAAAAATTACCGTTGATATCATTGTATTGTACAATATACATTTGCAAGACAAAAAAAATGTGATTACCGCTGTCAGTATTAAAGTACATATGAGAATGAAGTGAAAGTTTGTAAGAAAAGAATAAAACGTTACTCACACGTATTTTAACGGACCTATGTCAAGACACAGTAGAAATATAGGACTCGTAAACTGAATGTTCTAATTTCAACACTAAGCTTAGTAACAGTTCTTCGTATAATGCATAACGGTCTCAATTGCTACTACAAAGAAATTGTTTGGCTTTCTGACAGGAAACTGAAAGGACCGTTTAAGCGACAATGTGGAAATGATGGATGTTTTATTAAAATTGTTTTAAATTCATTACAGTACATCGTCGTTTTTTTTCTATCTCCTATAAAACGGAAGTAGAATTTGTATCATTATTTTAGTATTCTTTCCCTTTAAGTATAAAAAATCATATCCATTCCATACCATATACGTATAAGTAGATTTGTCAAACCTTGATTGATGACTTGAATTCATCCTTATGACACGATTAGAACAAATATTAGGTATAAATATGTCTTAAGTAGCATACAAAAAGTTAACTAGTCACAAGTAATTTTATATGATTTGTCGGTACGTGGGAGCGGCAGTAACAGTTCAAGAACCGAACGACCTGTAGAATAATGTACGAATTTTCCCACTCGAACATATTGCTACACTGTCAATGAAAGGAAAATGATGGAGGCTTTATGTGATTTCAGAACTTTACTAAATGCCGAGCATTTATGATGCAGTCACCGTTGAGATGCTAACCTAATCGAATTAAGAAGACTATAAATTACTAACTTTTCTATTCCGTTAAAAGTGGCAAAGATCAGCGTTATCATTTGTAAAAAAAAAGCATGCATCAAATATTTAAGAGCGAATTTCTCTTCTTACGATCTTGTATGGGATTTGCCTAACTACCGCATGACACTATGATATCCTCAAGCGCCCTGGTAGTAGACAAGTGGGTTAGGTGTTAGTCAGACGTTAGATATCCGGTTTGATGGATATGTAGAGACTTTTTAGCTTTTAATACTCTAAAATAAGTAATATATATTTATGTATGATTGTTATTGATCTGTAAACTTAATTTTCGTATAAAATCATACATTTCATCATGTTCATCCTACCCATTACAAGGAGTTAATACGGAATATTATATCGACATTTGGGCTAGTATTAGAAGATCCATCTCAGTCGTGTTGCTATTGCTACTGCCTAAAATTTTCTTAGTGTCTCCGGTCTTATCACATGCTAAAAGTCTTAAGATTAAACTTGGTAATAGCAAATGAAAATGGACACACGCAAAAAACTACCTTAATTTACATTATTTATGTAAATACGAGGGTTCGTTTTTAATGTAAGAAAAGTTAATTTACAATTAGCGATTTTTACAAGTAGAGTTAGTCTATGTAGTGTACCTGAAGCTATCGATATCAGAACGTTGGAAATTCACTCATGTCTCTAAGTTTTTCCTGTTCAAAGCCTCGAAGTAAGTACTTTGAAAAGTAAAGGACTAAAATAATGAACAAATGTTGATGTGCTTGTTTTAGGGACTGGTCAGCCTTGAGTGAATATTGCACCCATTAGTCACGCAGCCAGTTACGTATACGGCCATGTAATACATAGAATAGAAACAAACCAAAAATGAGGATAGATTATTATCACAGCGCTCGAACAAATACTTCTGAATTGAGACGTATAAAAATGTATGTGTCCGTATTAAAACATCGATTTTGTTTTTAATTTTTGGCACTTTATTCATTAGGATTTCTATTCGCATAGTAAAACTTAATCAGCGAAATCTTTTCGGAATCTATATTGGCTTTACCCAATTCATATCGTAACATGCGTCTTGGTTAAACTACTTTATTTTTTATTTAATTTAATTTGAAAAATGGGTAAATAAAAAACAATTTTTAACGAAAATACTTTGCTTTTGAAAATGTTAAATAATTTCTTCTATTACCTTCAAACGTCTACGAAAAAATATTGGAACTTAATTCGTCAATATATTTGCAAAAAACAAGTGATAAAATAAAGAAACTTGACGAGTTTCATATTTGGAACCACAAATATCGGAAGGCGAGCAGGTAGATAGAATTGAATGTCCTTTGCAAGTTCAACAACTGCACTTTGTTGACTTTACCGACGAAAGCTCGAAACAGGGACAGGAAAAATGGAATTTTATTATGGAGAAACCACACGATTGCAACTCACCTGCATCCTTCTTCGATTACAGAGACCGACGAGACACTTTTACTTCGCGTGAGGCGGTCGTAACTAATAATCGACCCGGATTTGTTATGATTTCTAAAGTGTTTCACGGTGTTTTCACGCAGCCAGTGGAGCGTTTAAGTCTGCGAATGAGTACAGAGAGAATGCTGGGGCGACTGACGATGCCGTAACCTCTTACTTAACAGTCGCCCCTCTCTGCCCAACTGCTCGCAAACTGCACAGTCTTAGCCACTATCGTATATCATGATGCGTTACAAGTTACGTGAGGTATAACACGCGAATAAAATACAATAATTAAGTTTCAATTTTATGTCCTATAAAAAGCACGATCCATTTTTACTGACACACGTTCTATTCAAACATCTTTTTAATGTGTTATTAACATTATTATTGTAAATTATAGTTATGCGTACCCATAATGAATCGGTAAATGTAATTAGCATAAATTCATATTAAATATGTAAATATGTAATTGTCCGTAACTAGTGCACACTTGTTAACATATCATTAACTTAGCATGCGCTCTGATATCAAATTGTAAATAAATATGACACACAAACATTGTTTATAAATTTATTGTTAATTGTTTCTCGGAAGGTATAGACGTAATTACAAATTCTCAAAACTATGGATTATTATTAACAAAATATCCATATGACAATACATAGAGAGATAATCATCGGTCGACAAATATTTTAGAACGTTTTCAAATCAAAATAAAATAACGCGGTGATGCTGGAGTAACAGATAATAATGTAGGGAATTCGAACAACTGTCCAATTTCGTGTACCTACAGATAAATACAATGTTTTAATAAAAAAATCAGTTTCTAATAATAATAATTAACAAATTAAACATAGTGAACACAATTAGAGTGGTATAATTACTCGGTACTTACTTAAGTTTTTAAACTTTTTTTTGTAATGTGATAAAAACAAATTTTATTTTGAATAAAAAGAGATTGTTGCTTGACGTAATGATTGATACATTGATTTTATTCTACGACCACATAGTCATCGTGACATAACACACTTTAAAGCGATTCTGAATCGAAGAACCGGACGCAATTTGGTATCTATCGATATAACACTATTTCATAATAAATATTAATCAAGGAATTGTTTCATTGCAATTTATATTGTTTAATGCGTTGATTAGTCCTTAGATTATATAAAAATGGCGTGTCAAATACTCCATAATTATTCTATCAGAGTGACATATTTTAACAGGAAAGAAGTAATTGAACACGTTCTTTGCAGTTGGTACTTATTTCTACTGCAGGGTCTTATAAATTGTGAGTTGGGACATAATTACATTCTCGGAGAAGATATTGTTGCAATTTTTTATATTGTATAATATTTGTTCTCTGTTAGTTCCCAAGTAAATTGATAGACACGCATTGAATGTAATAATTATATGCATTGCACTTTAAAGTAAAATATCTCATTTGTTTTTAACCGTACGAGTCGACTACGAGGTCAGTTAATAAACCAGTCGAATAATACATTAAAATATGAAATAAATGAAAAGTAAATAAATAATTAACATTCAATTAAATTACATTTTTTCGATTTATGCAAAAACCTAACTTACAAATTTTACATTAGATTATTTTATTTATTAATTTGCTTTCACACGTATCCGAATCTAAGGTATGTTTAACATTTTAACAAGACATGCTTAACATTTCGTCAATACACATGCTTAATAAATAAAATTATAGTAAAAGTAAGTTTGGAAGTAGAGTATGAAAAAACTTTGTTATCCTAGTGCGTTTTGATATCCTTATATTGATCTCAAAAAAATTACTTACATTGGACTACAATCTCCAAGTTACACACATAAACACCATTACCTTGTAGGTCCAGGCATTTTACTTAAGCGCTGGCTATAAACTTACTTGTAAGGCGATGTTGTAGGTAGGTTACTGTACCTCTTATGACTCGATAAAAATCCGCGGCGAGGAGTGCTAGCAGACGTCATGACAAGTTAAGTTCGAGTGATTATATTGTTTGGTTACGAAGATTATATTATCCATCGTCTGTGAAGGTTAGTCATGTTTTAGCACTCAAATTGAAATGTCAATATAAGCGGATCAACCGTATTGGCGCACTATCTTGGCCCATTCCCATGGGTAGTTCCTCTGGACGAACGCGAGGGTCCGCCTGATCTGCCGCGTCTCCTGCGCCGAACATTGTGGGCAGGCTCCCCGAAGTACTAGTGGAGCTAGCGCTGTCCAGAATAATAAATAAAAAACGCTTAATGTCACAATAAAATAAGTTTACAAGCACCCAGATACGAGGCCCAGCGCACAAATTAATTTTATTATTAGTTTTAGTATTAACGTCATTCAAAAAGTTTTTCTGGTTGGGAGTCGAACCTACAATTCGGGGATTGTAGGACCAGCTCAGGACTAACGACCCCACTGGGCTAACGGACCAGTGAAAACGTACCCCTCTATAACGGAATCATGTACGTAAAATCACGCCTGTAATCCCCTAAGGGGTAGGCAGAGGAGTGTAGTACACCCCCACATTTCACCGGTTACGTTTAAGTCC
>DWDX01000352.1:0-28949 GCA_018245675.1 Agara michaeli
TATATTGATCAGTGATGATGTAGCATTCAAATGGTGAAAGAATTTTTGAAATCGGTCCAGTAGTTTTTGAGCCTATTGGTTACATACCTGTGTATGTAACTGTGTATGTGTGTGTGTGTCTGTACACACACACACACACACACACACAAATCATTCCTCTTTATAATATTACTATAGAGTATAGATAGACTAATAACCAAAATAAGTTTTTTTGCAGATTTGTTGTTATCCCTAAGATTTCTGTGCTTGTTTGTCGGTTTTCATTTTCATTTATGTATTACCACTACGGCAATAAATGTGGCCACAAATTGTTTAATGACGTAGAAATCATTTCTAGACATCACTTATGAAAGCGAATTAGAAACAGCGAGTGGTTGCTTGCTTATTACTTACTGATTACTATTTAAGTGAAGAATCTCATTTTCAGCTTAACTAATGGTAATTAGATTATTTTACACAACTCGGTCCGGTTAACAATCTAAGTTAAAATTGAATCGAGAACTACAAAGCTCGAGCCGGGAGAAAGTTATTGGAGCGTGTCAAGGCAGTATGTTTAGGACCGCTGTGCGGTTGGTCCGTAGGTCTCAACCATTGAGAAAATACGCCGGAATGATGAGACCTTGAAAGTACTTTGCGGTAAAGCCTAACATAATGTTAGCGCAATTATAAGTCAGGAATAAACATGTCACTTATAAACTTCTGTAAACTTCAACAGACGGTTAATATGAATTTATTTAGAGTGGCAATTCTCTAGGGTAAATAGTAGCTGTAGAAGTATGCGTAGACATTAGATGTCGTTTAAAGACGCATATAAAAACAATTGGCCGAGAATTTGCAATTTTTGCTATTGAAGTGTGTTATTCAATATTTTTATTAATTTACCAGTTTATGGAATGCAGAGCAAGAAGTAAATATAAGCGTACAGACAATTTGTCTCACTTTCTTTGACATCATGTAAAAGTACAAGGGTCGCTGATTATAATTTCAGTGCTTTGTGAAAATGAAGAAGAGAAGAAGAGAGATGAAAATGATAATCGTGTTAGTCCTGTAATTTATGAGTTGCACGCGCTAACGGCAGCACCTCACTGGTTCGTTGCTGTCGCCGCCGGGTACACGATTCTCTCACTTAAGCAATAAACAAAGTTATTCAAATAATAATTCGAACATAAAGTTGCGTATCGTTATATTTAAACTTGAAGAATATCTCGCATATGTACAATGCTTGGTTTTGGTTTTTCGTCTAAATTTGTTCTGGTCTTAAACTGTGTGCATTGTTATCAAAGCTTTATCAATTCCAATCACGATATTGGTGCACCTGCTGACTGCGCTGTGCGAGATTCTTACAATTTTTTTGGTTTATATAGATAGGTAGTAGTAGATAGAAATTTTTTACCATTGTCTACTGGGTCTGCAGAAATAGTTTTTATATAACCAAGAAACTGTAGCGAAGAGCAGTTAACTATTGGCGAATGGTTAACTGCAATCTATTCATCTGACAACATGAATAACAAAAGGTAATACTTGAACGTTGTAATCTGTATCTGTGCAAAAGTAATCCGATGCCGACACGGTGGCGTGCCTCGCAGCGAGGATCCGTTAGTTAGCGAGATATATGTATGTTTGTCGCAATATTAATTTACGAAACACGCAATTTTGACGCAAGTTTGCTTTTACTACCTTCAGTATTCCAATTCACAAAATTCCATTTTTTTGCTTCGAAAAATTATTCAAAACCAATGTAAGTATTGTCACCGGATTGCAAAACATTTGAATGGCGTAAAAAGTGTTCATAATCAAGGAATGCTTACTGTCTGTTAAGTATTAGTGAATAAGATTGAACGTTCAATGTGTGGTATGCGAGTACGTGCGTGCCTCTGTGTGTGTGTGTGTCATCGTGTTACTCCAAGAAAGATTGAATATACATACATACTTTCGTAGAAGCCTTTTTATATTTGCAATATATTTAACTTTTATACCTCACTGGTGTGACGCGGCCCCGATTGCAATACCGTTCTGTTTAGAGTCCATATTAATTCAGCACAATAGTTTACAGAACTACAAATCACGAAAACATGACATTTTGTCGATATGAAACAGATTAATATCTGTAGGACTTAGGACTGGGCATACGGGGCTCCGGCAAGCGATGGAATTCATATCATGACAGTGAATAATGACAAGTGAGAACAATTGTCTCGTTTGAGTAGGTTTTTGATATCTTTCACATCAGTACACCTTAAACAGGCCACACAACCCGACGGCTGTATGTGAAGATGTTCTAAAATAGTATTATTGTCTCGTGATATTCTTAAGTAATAGTAATAATTAGTAATGCTATGTAACTACTTGTGCTTAATGTTAATATGCACTGCACTTTTTGGCATATCAAATAATTAAAAACCTAATGGTGTTGGGCCAATATTTGCATTGACGTGTGCACCTGGCTGCACCGCTGCTATGTTTGCAGTGATATAATTAAACGCGAGGGATGAAAAAGCCAATTTGAAAGGGTATATTTGCTACTAGATTATGTTTTTGTTTGATTATGTTTTTGTTTATGTTATGCTAGAGTTGAATAAAACAATATAAATTGTGTGCAGTAACTAAGGATGGTATATGTAAAAAAGCAGATGCATCCCACGATTGAACGTTATTATGATAAATTACACGAACATTGATTAATTCACGTCTAAAATTCCATTTAGATAAACATAGATCTGATTCTCGTATATCGTTACTGCCTCCTACGCTAGTTGAATCGTTTCAATATTGTGACCGTTTAGAACATCGTTTGTAGAGTCACAGATACTGGGGTACATCGTTGTTTATTTTCTTTTATCGACCGATCGTATGTTAACGAGCTCTCGGTTGATATTGCTTTTGATATAAAAACATGACGAGCGCGATTGTGTTTTTTTATTGATACGGGTTTCTATATTGTGGAATTTCATGAGCCTCATTTTCCTCAAGGGACACACGATTCAAAATGTAGCCGATGGTATAAAACATGTTTTAGATCCATCGACATGTGTTATTTTACTTCCAAATTGTATTATCTTTTCCTGTCGTAAAGGAACACTTCAGTATCTGGAATATAATTAATCAAATCTTAGTGAATATTTGATCGCTGAATATCCAATGGACATTTTGAAATACTAGGAAGAAATTATCTAAGTCTAAAAGCTAAGCCAAGTATGGGAACTATCTAACTTTTGTAAACAGTTTTCATACTTTCAGAAATGTCATAAATAAATCATTTTATAAATTTTTATAACACAATATTCATATAAATGTAAGTAATAACAAACAAGAATGTCAAATAATAATGACTGTTATTAGCATGATAATAGATTTAACAGATCATTCGTATGGACGGAGAAACTGAAATATTTGTCTATCGTTATCATTTGTATGCTAACGAGATTTTCTATGTTAGTAATTTATATCACTTATTACATATCGGAGGGACAAGATGATCACAAGTTTTTGTCGAAGTAAACTGTAATTGGAAAATGTTAATGTCTCGTTTTCCGTACATAGCCAGTGAGATCAACTACAGAAAATGAAATGTAAGTAAAATCTTTTTACAATTTCATTTATATAAATAATAATAACAGTAACGACTGAAACAATTCTACACACGGCTGTCTGAATCAGAATTAGGTAATTTGTGCCATTGTTACGGTTATCGGACAGCTGATAAACAAACATATGTATGTACTATAGAATACTAATACACATAGGTGTTTTTTTACACCCAGATACAAAACTAATAAAGGTGCTCATCAACTAAATGTTTGTTTCGGTTGGAAATCGAAACTACGACCTCCGGTTCAGCCGTTATGGTCTCGAACCGCTAGACCGAGAAGTCATGTTAGTAATAAATGAAAGGAAATGAAATGCTCCGGTTTCGATCTTAACCTTAAATATAGAATACATCTGCATGAGTTGCTCATATAACAGTTTGGAACATTGCGTGTCAGTATTTCACTCGTGTCCATACAGAGACGAGCGATACGCGAAAAGATAAAACTACTCCAAAAGAAGTTAATGACCACGCGCTGGGCCGCGTCCGTGCTCAGTGAGCTGCGGGAGATAGCCCTTTGTTTATGTCGCGGGATATCTCCAGTACGATACTTAATGTACTCGTACTCTGGACACTGGATTGGAAAATCACAACAATTATTGTAAATGAGATTTTAATGCCATTTATCGTCAATTTTATTTAGCGTTACATTCCTTAGGCAGATGATGTCTCAGAGACAATAGTTCATGTAGTTAACGTTTCAAAAGTAACTATAAAGCTTTTGCGACTAATTCACCGTACACATTGTATTACATTTTTAGGTGGTATAGTAATAGTAACAGGAACAAGCCATTGAATTCAATTATCCTCAATCTACAACGAATGAAAGCGATGACAAGAAAACAGATTGTAAGGTAAAATCAAAAAGAGCACCAACAGCTATAGGAAGCAGATCGCCGCCATTAATAAAACTGTTCAAATCATCGGTTTCCCCCGCGCGGGCATCCGGTGGAAACTTCATAATAAATCGCTAGCGGTCGGTTTAAATAATAGCAAAGAAGGTTCAGTCTCACATGAATGAGGGAACCTGATAAAAGAAATTCCTCTAGAGATCAAACGTAGGAAAATAAATGGTTCGCAAACCCACCCCACGGGACTGGATCCACCGCGTATAGGTCAACGATGAACGATAATGTTATTTGATGGCAATAAATAATATGTTTACGAGTAGATTATGTCAGCGTTAATCGCATATATTTATTTGTTGACTCAGTTAATGATCTACATACAAATTAAGTACCGTTCTGTATAATGTTTATATATATATGTATGTATGTAATGTTAGGTATATTTGTTGAAAACGTAAACTTTTATCATTCTAACGTATGTTTAAAGTTTCAAATATATTCATATTTAATAGAACACAGCCTTCAACTATATCGGTTGTTACAATTTTGCTATTGAGATGTTAAAATTTACCATGAAAGAAATTGTTACTCCATTAACTATTCATATTTTTATGAGCATTTGGATGTCACATTATTCAGTTATTGCCTTTCATGGCTTTATGTAACTCTTTTATCGCTGTTCGCTACTACTGGAGCTAGCCTTCCTCATGCAGGGAAAGAATCGTTCGTTAAATCGGATCTCCCACCATCCTCCGGATTTGCCATCTTACTATGACATTTGTTATTTGCTACCTTAGCAGCTTTATCTATCATTGTCAGCCGCTCGCCAGATAACTTTTCGATACAATTGTCTGTTCTGTATGTTTTTATTTATTAGAAACTTTGATTCGAGTTTTGCAATTTCGTTAGATTTCAGGAACATTTAATCATCAGGTCGATTATTTCATGTTGGTTTTTTGATTGCAATTATGTATTATTCCCATATTTTTACTGCCGTATTATAATACAGTACTAAAAATACCAAAATAAGAAAAGAAACGAGTATTAGAATGAAGAAACGGAAAATATTAAGACGTGATCTTCATATTACTAGAAGCATGAAAACACAATCAGTAACAATCATATCAATCTTCTACACAACCATCTACGTATCCATTATGATCGTAGTGTGGACTGCGGTTACTGTTTGCGTATCACGTATTTATTATGTATATTTCTTGTGCTTATACCGTTATAATACTAAACCGATTTCTCATAGTTGGTTGTGTTTATTCAGAGCCACCGACACATGGATGGGCCCGAACGTAATAACGTCCCTATCTTATTTGTCTAATGCTTCCATAAATCCTTCGCCGTGGGTCTACCGGCTCAGCCATTCTACACTAAATTAAGCCCATCAACGCTCTATGACAAATCACTTGCAGTAATGTAGTTCACAGCATCTGGTAAAATGGGATGTGTTACCATATTTTATGTAGGCGGGAGGGGAGATTATCTGATGTTTTGAGTTATTTTATGATTTCAAGCGGCCTTCCGGGACTTTGAATGTATTTCTCACGTAGTAGTTGCCATTATTTGGTATTAGTTTGTATTCCAGTATCTGTACTTACTATAGAACGTTCTGCCAAAATATGTAGTTTGTTTTTATATGTGGCATTTAGCATTAGTTCTAGTATTGTGATTTTTAGGTTACAAATGAAAAAAAAAAACGTCTTTTTGTAAATAACGATTTATGCAAATGCCAACGATACTTGTATGGTATTTTAAAGTATCCATTTAACATAAATGGTCTATATTGACATAATGGGTTTTATAATTTTAAATTAGTAATAATTTCGTATAGAAATTCCTATAAAAATATACTTTCGCAAAATTGAATGTGACAACCCTAACAGTTTATACTGTAGAAACGGCTACGATATTTAGCCAAATATTTGCGTGAGATGCACTACCCTAAGCTATCCTTATGGGGACGTAAGGAATATGGAACGGTTTGTTTAACCCTACTCTCCTCATTATTGATGGCTTCATTATGAAACCATGGATAAATTGAAGGGAATATGGGTTAATGTTTGCTTTTTGAATAAATAAATGTAAAGGACACATTAAGACAACATAAATTATACATACTACATGTAAGAATTTGAGTAAGAAAGCTTTTTAACATTCTTAATCTTAAATCGTTTTAGCACGAAGTACTATAATTCAGCCTGGAATTTGCAGGTGACGGGGTACAAATAACTATTTTACAAATAAATTATTTCCCAACGACGCTGGCTGACATTCGCCGACGGTCATATCTCCGGCTTATCGGAACGTTTAAACGTCCAGATATACAAATCAAATAATAACTGCAGGATAATTGGTTTAATGGGCTTGTTGCGGGGATTTATAAAGAGCAAATGTCAACACGGACACGTCCCACGCAAATCACTGATTTCTCAAGTACTCTGCATTGAGATTGACGGCTTTTAATTGTTCTAATGTATTTGACGTATTCACTAACCAACTCCTATCCAGAGGTAGCCTGGTGTAGAATTTTATCTTGTACCGTGTAAGTCTCGGGTTCGAACGCTTGGCAGGTATCACAACTTATCCTAAGCTATGTGCCCTTTTTAGGTTAAATAATACTTGCTATATTAATGAATGAAACTATCGTTAAAAAGCCTGCGCGCTGAAGTTCTCTATAACGTTCTCTGGGACGTGTGAAGTCTATGAATCGGTACTTGGAATGCAGATTACAGTTTTAATTTGTGTCGCTCTAAACGGGAAGCCGCTCAACAGTGGAATGATAAAAACATCAATTTGTATCACTCTGTAGGTCTTTCCTTACCACGGACCGAGATATTAATGACAAAATTATATTTGCTTTAGATGATCAAATATTCAAAACTGAATTGTACAAAAACCTTTGCATCACTATCCGGACGATAATGAAGACAGATGACGTACCTGCAACAAGTATATTTAATATTTTATATATTTATCAATTGTCCGGGTACTATAAAGCAAGTTTTACTGGTTTGGGTTCAGAGATATGATTGTCGTGGTCGTATCTTTTAACATTTCAAGAGAAACCTTTGGTGTATACAGAATTCATACTCATCGAAAATAACATTGTAACTCCATACATGACATGGGTTAACATCCCTACAGCAATGTATCTGATTCCTGTTCAAACAGTGGAAGCAACCCCTGCGTGCGCGAGGAAAATCGACACGTTTGCTTTTAAATATCGTGTGACAAACGGTCTGTTGGATAGAGAGGCGTTTGGAAATTATCATTGAGGGTTCGTTATTAAATTACGAAGGAAGAAGTACTCGTCATCGTCTTCCTGTAACGAACTGGCCGCGGTTGTAAGTTCCTTTCTGTATTATGTTATACGTGAAACAGTTTTTGAAAACATTTTTCGTCATAGCAGCAACAAAGCCTAAAGTGAACTTAAGAAATAAATCTGCAGAGATACAAGGTTAATAAAGAAGACGGCTTACTTATTCTAAGTGGTCTCCTTTCAACCTTTAGATGCCTTGACATCGTATTATAGTAAGATCAATTATAATTGACTTATTCAAATGAAATGACAAATGAAAACCCAATCGCAAGGGTTTACGCATTGCATATATCTCAGCTCCTATTAGCATTCGATACGTAAAAGACAGTGAGATATAATAAAAACAGCGCTACTGAGCGCTTAGAAATAAAGTGAAAAGTAAATAAATAAAATTCAGTATTATAATAATGTAGTAAATTAAATATTACATACGTTGTTGAGTTGAAAAGAAGGGAAAACCAAAAGGCTAACAACAAGTATTTCACGCTCAAGGTCACAAGGAAACGATATTCAGAAATGATGAAATTAAGGGAAAAGAAGATAATTTAAAGATATTGAGTATTACAAAAGGAAGTGTAAAAGATATTTCAATATCGTTGTCAGGAATTTCTTTGTTCATTAATAAAAAAGTTCTCGTTAACGTTACCGATATCTGAAATACGGTAGGCGTCGTTACGCCCGCGGTATTATTTGTGTTGAAATAGGAATTAACCAGTGTCGGATTAAGCCAGCGCGGGGCCTGTAGCAAATTCAGTCAAAAGGCCCTTGGTTTGCTTTAGGTTCTCAAGTTAAGGGTATTAAATAAAACATAACTGTTACAAATGAACTTTTCTGGATTTAATGTGGGCAAATTTAGAGATAACACTATCAATATCGACTTCTGTAAGTAAATCACGCTCTATATTCATCAAAGTGAGATGATTTACACGTTCTTGGCCCATCGTGTTCCTTACTCATTTTTATCACGTTTTAATGTCGAAAAAGAACATGATTGTAAAGAACTATGTTACAAAAGTTTATAAAATTGCAGTTTCAGAGGCTCCTGTTTCTTGTTGTCAATAACAGTAGCCACATCTATTTTCAGCGACTCAGCGAACTGCACTAATTCGTCGCTTAGGCTGTTCCCCAAATCATCTTCGTGCGCACTGACCATACATGCGATTTTTTCCAAAATGTCATCTGTTGTAAGGGATTTTGGAATTGGGAATTGAGAAAGCTGTTGAAATACTCCAAAAATACTAGTAATTTTATGATATACTTTCATACGTTTAGTTAAAGCTGACAGTACGTTATCAATAATGACAAGAAACACCTGAATTTCAAAACATTGTCAAGGTGTTTGATTTTCAACAGTCATCCAATATAGTAGAACCGCTGAAATGGTCGTACGTACGTAGTCGTCTTGAAATCTATTGCTGATATTCTTCACAGCCGGTCAGATCTTTGGCTTTTGCCTTAATGTCTGATAATGTGGATCGCATTGCTTGGACGTAGCCATGTATTGATACATAAAGAGCGTATCCCGTGTTAAGGTATTGATCAGATGACTGCAGCGAAACACTTGTAAATAGATATCTGTTATTGTAATGTATCAAATTAATTAATTATATTAATTTCTTATGTAATAGATATGTTTTTATACCGTATAAATGTAACTGATTATCATCAGATAAGATTTAACGCGGCGAAATCGAATTTTAGATTTTCAGGCTAGCTAGTGAACCATAGCCTAAGCGCTTCGCATTTTTATGCTCCTATCTAAATTGATATATTTTTACGGTCAGGAAGGTGTTGGAGCGCGGGGCCCCCCAATGCGCGGGGTCCGTAGCGTTTGTTACTCTTGCTATATTGCTAATCCGGCACTGGAATTAACCCAAATGAAAGCTCTATAAATAACCTATGAGGCAAATGGGAAAATGAAACGATAGCACAATAGGCGTCCGCGGCCGGAGCCAACGAACACAAAAAGAACCCGCCCTTTGATACTTCCAAATAATAACACGGTGAGGCTTCACTACGGAACATTCGAATAGCTTCCTTGTGAGGGAATAGTCTACAATGTTTTTACGAATTAAAATGGAAATTTATGTGCAAATTTATGCTAATGAAAGGATATTTAAATTTCGAAGCGAAGTTCATGTTATTGCAAAAAATAATCTTGTAAAATATTTTCTTGTAAAGCTCAGGTTTTTTCAAATCACTCGTTTATTTATCGAGGGCTTTTTGTCGACAGTGAAATGTACAATTTTGTGAATGGCTGAATCATGTGCGAAGCCAAGCTGTTAAAAGTTTTTATAAAATTCTAGCAGTACTTTGGTAGTGTGACTAATTGTAAAATAAATAAAAATATCGAGTCGTCAGTCACGAAAACTAAACTTTCAACTCATCAACTGCGTTTTCTTATAGAATTGAAATGTGGTTATAGAATATTACACAAAATATTCGTGATGCGAAAGATTCATGATGCTAAGTACCTACCTTTCTACAACATTACTTGTTGTACTTATAACAAAATTATAACCTAACGTCATTTATTTTATTATTGTCACTTAGATTGCTGAGTTTGAGTCAATAGATTCTACTAAGCTACACCTCGTCACTTAGGCTTAAAATCTTTTGTCGCCAAAGCTGATAAATACATCTGAGCATTTACAAAACATGTTGATGTTTTTACTTATTTCTGTTTGTTGGTATCGGTGACATCATCATGCTACATATAAGGTCGTATTGGTAGATGTATTCAAAACTGTGTACTCGTCTTAAGTGCAAAGCCTTTGATATAGCAAACGATGTCGCTACGCTCTACAACGGCTCCCCCAAGGCGGCTTGCACAAATATTTACACGGAGGTACTGAAAAATTTCGAGAGCACTCAAGAAGTGTGGATACCGTCCCTCTGCAAACATCTGCCTTCGTTAATAAAGCCCTTCAGTGATATGTTGCCTCAATTGTACAAATAGAGGTTTTAACGAAATTGGAGGACGTTCATTCAGTTGGTGACATTTTTGGTACTGTAGATGCTATGTAACCAGCTGAGCGGGAAATATTTAGACTATTTGTGCTAACAATTTGGTTACATAGTAAATCTAATTTTTTCAATCTAGTAATTCCCAGACACTAATGATTTAAAACAACTCAGAATGAAATGCTGTAGGCGATCGATCAACCCTTTTTATTTATCGTAGTACACGCGCGTGTTCTTCGTAACGATGGACGAGAGATACAGAAGTTTGAAAATATACCAGATTTAAATTTAACGATCATTTTCTCCGATAATTTTAATAGGGCTCTAATTCTTTTGTTTGGTGTAAAGAATTTTGTTGCTGAGGATACACTCAGAGTTGCTAAACGTGAATTTAAAATTGAATTAAAAATTAAATTAAAAATGGAAAAAATCACGTACGTACGTACGTTAACCACTTAATAATTAAACTCAACCAAATAAATATTTTTTTCGCCGCAAGGATCAATGATTAAAAGACAACATCATTAAATAAATGTAATATAAAGAGAAATATAGTTACACACTTTAACAAATATGATCAATAAATTCGTTATGAGCTAAATTAAGGCAATAATGAAGTACTACAGACACATAAGAAATCAATTTACAAGCAACTGGCGACAACAGTTTTGTGCGACAAATTGTCTGCCACTAACGAGGCGGGACTTATCTACGATACGATCAACCAATTGTAAATAAATTTATGTTCCCGTAGATAACTCGCATACGATACCCGCATCCAGCCGAACTTGTGATCGACTACCGATAACACTAGTACTATCTGCATTACCGCCTTCTGTTCTATCCATTGCTTCGTCTGGTCAATGGAGAGCTATGATTTTATCTTCATACGGCTCGATGGATGTACGACAATCAAATCTATCGTCAAATCGATCACTCGGATCAACTTGAGTAATAAGATTCCCGAATCGATTGTTATCACTTGATTGTTTGATGCCAACTGGTATCGTATGCTGAATAGATACAGAGAATACAATGGAATTAAGTTGTGTTGTGTTAAATCAAACTCAATCGCTTCGTGGAATGCTTAATGTTGTATTTTAACCAGGCTGATTGGTCAGTATACGGGGGTATGGGTCCCTACGTATTGAAATGAAAACATTGGATATGTCATTGGAATTCCTCAATGTGGGTGGTGCGAGGATTGTCGGAGTTCTGATGCAGACTGAGAAGTGACTAGAATTTATTTATCATCGTTAACGGTAGCAGTTACCCGTATCCTTCCTATTATATCATAAAGTAGCTGCACCCCGGTTTTACTCACGTATAATACTATTTTTAGAAATTTATAAATTATGGTTTTTTATAAAAAAAAGTAACCAAAGTTGTTCTTGCAAATTCTGCATTAAATATATCATTCCTCCAAATATTGTTCTTGTTGTTGATACATAGTCACGAACTCACATTTGTCATTAGAACAATTCATACTTTGTTATTAAAGCAGATACCGAGATAAGTGCTGGGGTAGAGCAAGCACAACAGTCATTCTGATGGTTATCTCTACGATATACTGCGGAGGAACTGAATTTATGTGAAGGAGAGCCAAATCGAATGTGTTTCGGAATTAGATTTTATCCTGTAGCCAGCCGAGGGTTCTAAATGTTCACATGATTTCGAAAATTTGCATATTTCAGGAGCAAATCCTATGGTTATTAGCCATATGATGTGAAATTGTTTGGATTAGGATGTATGGTGCTCAAGAAAAACTTCACAAACGTATCTGCAGCATCTGATCGATGCCTGCATCTATAAACGTGAGACACACTGGAAACTTAAAAACGCGTCAAGAAATGATGTACCGAAATATTTATCACCATAGTAATAATGTGTTGGGACGACGCACAATGACCATCCGATTCAAAATTAGGCTATGTTGTACTGCCTTAATAGAGGATAAGCTACTTATGAAATACGCATTTCTAAATATATTCTAAACTAAATTTACGTAAGTAGGTTATACGATGTTATGTGAAAAGAGTGGTAATGTAGGAATCTCGGTTACATCAGATCACACAGTGATCAGGAACATATCTGTACGTATTGGCATTCCGCACGACCCCTCTGTACCGCACCCGCACCTACCAAATTTATATTTATGTGATAGCCGCAGTTTGGCAGCGTGGCGCGAACCTCGCTCTTTATTTATGCAATAACCGGGAACAACTGGCGTATTGCCGCTATCCGGTACATATCGCCCTCTCAACTACAGATTCGATATATAACAATCACTCAGACGCCCACATAGATATATGTATTTGAAATAAATGTAAATTTGAAACTCGTACTCAATACGTCCTCATCATATTTAACAACTAATGAAAAGTATTAATGAAATAATAT
Organism: Agara michaeli; assembly: GCA_018245675.1. NCBI lineage: Eukaryota > Metazoa > Arthropoda > Insecta > Lepidoptera > Hesperiidae > Agara > Agara michaeli. The sequence goes on from DWDX01000352.1 coordinate 13,130, forward strand.
CTGTTTATAATGATATTCTATCCAGTATCTAAATATATGTTCTAGATAATTTTACACTTAGACAAAGAACAAATATCCATACTCGTCACCCGAATATTCGTCCTGAGTGTAAATGTAACTCGCGGCCCCGACTCAAAGTTTTCAAAACATTTGGAATCAAATACTGTTACATGAGTACACTAAATATATGCTTGAAAAGGCTCACGACTGCAGGAGAATTGAGATGCAATGAAACGGTTAAATATTGTGTTCTACATTTGAAATCCGTGTACATGAGTCTTGTTTATGCTCGCCTCCTTTTCCGCTCCTCTTTTGATACTACCATCAATTCTGAAGCCGACGGATCCACATTCGAGATAAATCGTTCAGTAAACTGCAGTGGCTCGCCCGTAAAGGAATCAACCGGGCGATTACACGGATTGCCTTACGAACGGTTGCGTCCGCTTCGCTAGTGTTTGTATAAATAATGCAATTTAAGATACTATCACCCGAAATCGTAGACGGTTCTTAAACACCGTAGTCCGGGATCTTCCGGTGATGAGATCAATTTGTATCGCGTTCCCTTTAAACCCCCCACAGCTCGCAATCAAGCAAATTACTGCCTTGAGTGCAGCGCTTAGAGCAAAATTTTCATCGTAAAATTCTCGCCAGCGGTCTAAAGTCACAATAAAGCGAGAGATGGGGATTGAATGCGACCGATACAACTGGATCTGTACTATTTCTGCTAGTTTCCTCTAAGAGGTGCGTAAGGGTTGGACGCGCGGAGGGGTGAGGAGCTCAGCTCGACTAGGCGCTTCGCAGTTAAGCTGTAATTGTATGTAATTTGTGCGCATGAGATGCGGCGTGCCAAAGCTTCGTTAGGAGCGTGCGGTATGCAGCGGTGTATCGCCGGACTTATGTGTCCATTTGGACTAAATTGCGCATCCACCCTATTCACATTCACAATTGAAAGACACAGCCAGTAAGGCCTATTAATGTTACTGGAGCCTTTAGTCCCGCTGAGCTTACGTTAATTACGATGTATGTGAGTGGTGCGTACCGCGATGTTAAAAGCACATCGACCTCCAAGTCATTCGGAACACCTATTGCTAATACCATTAGTACTAAGTATATTTCAGTATGATTTTCGCATACCTCTGTATTAAGCAGAGGTATAACAATTTCCCCATATGCTTAGGTTAGACTTAATAAAATGGCAAAACATTTATTAGAAAGTAATTTAGGAATGAATCTAACGTACTTTAAGTCTCAATTGAAATGTTGATGGTATTCTCAGTCATCGCCTAAGAAGCACAATTACTTCGCACGGTAGACTTCTGCGAGTAGGTATTTCAACTATAAACTCATTATGGATAAGTTTTCTCAAAACAAAAACTTCATAATTAAATTAATCGTTACAACAAAAGTCGGTACTGCTCGGTCTCGTTGCTTTGTCCTGTTCCTTAACAAAGTTCTATTAGCATGGAACTTCATCATTTTGCTGTGACTTTAGCAAATTAAGCTCATTAGAGTGAGCGCGCTCTCTTATCAACTTCGTCTGCGTTCTTCAACAACTTATTCTCTAAATGGGCCCACTGGACCGGACACACCGACGATACAATCACCCTTACCGTAACGAATATAAAGTCGATACTGGTTTGCGAGAGCACGCTGGCTTCGTGCGTCTCCTAAACTTAAACGGTTTGCGAATTACATTGAGATTCTAAAAGTCGGTATTTTGAAAAATATTCCTTTGGTGCGTCTTATTTATTAAACACTTCACACGTAATACAAGTAAGTAAAAGTAGATTTATTTTTTAATTATTCAAAAGTTATGACATTGCTTACGTCCGGTAATAATAATAATATCAGTTCGACATTTGTTAAATGTCTTATATCGAATTATGTAAATTACAAAATTCTTCTTTATGTTAAAAAAATCTTGTGAAAAATAGTACAACATTTGTAATCGCTCCACACATATTGTTTTTAACAAATTATCTATGACACTTCAAACACGAGAATGACTCGGAGCAAAATTGAAAAATATGATTCTACTGACAAAAATCTCCCAAATCATTTCGTCAGCTCCAAGTAGGTATTCAGAATCCTACAATACAAGATAATAGATGACATTTTTTTCACAACACCAACGTAATAATTCATTACGTGACCTGAAGCAACATTTCATTTCTTTCATTGAGAATGGAAAAATTTTAAGTGGAATTTGCGCGAACAAATCACTCGTCCCCGAGACGGGAATAAGACCTTATAAAAGAAAGGTGAGCGATAAAAAGCAAAATTTTTAGGGTCCCGCGTGTCCGCGGTCTTTGAAGAAATATCTTATTATTCTATAAGTATCCTCGTAATTCCTTTGAAACGTACATATTTTAGCAATAATCATAGTGTAGTATGCTAAATAAAAACGTTTCTTTACAAGAGCTTATTATATTAGCATGTCGGTAACGTGATCCATGAGATTGAAGTTTTCAGTTGAAAAACCTACCTAGTTCTGTAATTATATATCTTTTTAAATACAGCTGAAATTAATAATGAAAGTATTGTATGGCCCGTGTTCAGTTACAGTGTTAATTAACAGCAATCCAAAGTTTGATACAACCATAAGCATTAAATATTTTTACTCAAGACGTCTAATGTCACTATGCGTAACTTTGTTTACTTATCTAACACAAAAGTTTTTGTAGTTGAAAGATAAGTCAGTAAAACTAAAACCGTGTGAAAGAGAGTTTGTTAGTCGATAACACGTTAATAAGCTCCATCGTGTACTAGATAAGCTTTCAAACTGTAGCGTTTGATATTCCTTTACGCTCTTCAATAGAAAACGGGATTGAGAAATTCCATCATTTTGTGTAATACAAAAGTTATATTGACATTTAAACTGAACCCTCCGGAACCCTTTACCACGCATGGATTCAGACTTCACACTATTTTACTTCCATAAGATTATAAAAATTGTTTACGGGTTTCCTGGAGCCGGAGCCGTCAACCTACGCGACTTTCTTGAAATATGAATATATCGGATTGTTTCAAAGCTCTCTCCGAGTTCTGATTCTTACGCGCCATTGAAGAGCGCGCACTTAGCTTTTATTTCCCTTTCATTTATACGTGGAACTAAAGCTTGAGTGACGTGTGAAGAGACTATATGTTGTACATAATAACAGCGACACTTTAGAACACTTCTATCGAAATTGCCTGCGATACAAGTACATATCTGACACCTAGTTATGAATAAGTGTGGAGTCGTCAGCCTTTAATTACTTTTGCTTAATTAGCGTTCACATAGAGTTCTTTAGTGTGAGATCTAAATTAAACTTTCAAATATTTCTTTAAAAACAGTGTGATGGCTTTGCTTCTTCCACGTGAAAACGGAGCAACGGATAGATGTGGTTGTTGGTGTGGAGATAGTTGAAGGGCTGGAGAGTGACACAGCCTACTCATTTTCCGAAAAAAATATCTCATTTACACGGGAAAACACAACCAAACAAGCGTTTAACACACAAATTTAACACAAATTTTAATCAAACAAGCGTTATAAATGGCGTTACCTGCGCAATAACAGTCTGACGTGTGAACTAAATAAATGGTTTTGACCACGTAGACGAAGCTGCGGGCGACGACTAGTATATACATATATGCATATATTATAATATACACAAATTTCATAATATACATACATATGTTATACTATAAAAGTGTAACTATATTATACTACAAGAAATGTAAGTAGGTGCGTATCGCGTTTCAAATACAAGATGAAAGTAATCAACGATCTTATTTCGAGCATCGCGTGCCGCGGAGCTATTAACCACAGCCGATTGAAGTAAATAGTAACAATTGTTGGAAATCGGGTATAGCATTATGTCTCATTACCACACGAGATGTATTAATAAATTATTATCATTGTAACAGGACGCCAGATCCATAACGGGATAGGCAGAAAGCACCGAGTGCCAAATATCTCCATCTATACGGACCTGGCGTGCTTCTTCTACAAACATTCATCATTCTCTTGATACATATACGCTGGCTTAGGAAACTCTCGACTCCCCCACTAGCCAGTATCTGACTTATATGGTCGAGGTAGAAAAAAGTCTGTTGGATGCTTTTTTCGTTATGTACTAATTTACATTCAGATTATTGCAGGACGGTGATACGAAGACTTTTTATCGTTAACTTTTTCATCGTTAAGGGATTTCCGTAATTTTTAAAACCGACCCACCGATTAACAAATTAAACTTAATATATCAATATTCTTCCGTGTTTGTATTACATATCGTAAACTCATCTGGTTGACCCGCACGGGGTCCAAGATAAATACGTAGATTACCATACTAATAACCGGTAAGCACACTCTATTGCACCGCTGTCTTTATTACGCTCAATCTAACGGTAAACCACCATTTCAATACGTTATGCATATAAATGCGTTCCATTTTTGTTTAAGGAGGAGTTCCCACATTTTTCACAAAGTCCATTACAAATATTTATTTACTTTGATAAGATGAATATTTGTTTTGAGTCTTGAATGTACCGTAATATAATGAAGCGTCTATTTAGAAACATATTTTATTAGCTGTCTGATGATAAAAGTGGAGAGTAGGTATAGACAGTTCTCGAAACTTATGTAGTTTACGTAATGGTAAGATAGGGCTAAAGGTTGTATTCAAACTGTTGCTTGTGAAATATTAGGATTTTTTAAATATTCGTGTTCATAAATTAATGTAAAGTGTAGTATTCGCCTGCGAGATATACCCACAGAACCTTAACAAATTAATTACAGTTATGAGTAAAGCGGCGCTCCGTGGAAGAGGCGCTATAATATCATACATTGCTACTTTAATTTGTAACTGGACAACTACATCAACATGACCAAATTGAAGTTTGTTTGTAATGTCAAAATAACAGCTTTTTAAATTGACATGAAAATAACACCTTTTTAAATTGACATGAAAATATATACGCTACTTACTAAAAAGTAACAATTCTTAAAATTTTTATTTCTCTGTCTGTTTGTTCCGTCTTATCTCCGAAACGGTTGGACCGATTTTGACGGAACTTTCACTGGCAGATAGCTGATGTTATAAAGAGTAACTGAATTCATTTGATTTATTTATTTTATTTATATACATTATGTATTGCACTAACAAAGCAAACATTGTCACAAACATCGAAACAACAAACACAATAAAGAATTAGTTAAGTGTGACTCCAGTTAAAGCTGCAAAAAATCGTATACATATTTCCCGTTGTTAAAACAAACTGACAGACAGTTGCAGCGGGGAAACTTTGTACGTATCCTTAGGTTGTTACAGTTTGTGATTGCTTTTAATCCAAATGAAACAAATTCACTGCAAAGTATTAATCCTTGCAGTTTCCACAAATCTCGATCAATTTCCCGGATCATTGGCTGTAAGGCTGTGCAAACATGAATCATAGGAGGCGTGAGTTTATTGCAGTGCGGCCGGAACCGGGCGCAGAGAGCCCGAGGGCAGTGCTTGATTTACCGACCGCGAGGGTAAGTTTAGGTAAATAGGTTGTATTATTTTTTTGGTATTATGGTCAGACATATCAAAAAAGGGGTCTAAAATATCATAATTTCTCAAACGCAATATATTTTTTTAGGTAAATTTCATTCGATGGAATATTTTTCTGGTGTAATAATGAGTTTCCCTTAAGGCAAAGGTAGGAGGGAAATAAATAAGGGTACGTGACTTTGAAATTTGAACAAATATTTTTTTATATTAACCTTAATATAGTCCTTAGATAATGAAAACTGTAAAAATCAAGACCAAATAGTCACGGGAAGAAACAGGTTGAAGAGAGCTAAAGATGGCACTGAGTGGTGAACCTTGGATGGTATAATTATGAGGATGATAACGATGATGGTGGCGATGATGATGTAAAAGTCACGTCTAACTATCCTCCACGTAGCGGATAGTAACCACTATTTAATCTAAGCGCAGATATTAATAATCTTAACAAACTTTCCACACAACTTTCAATTAATCATAAAAAGCCCGATGTAATTTCAGACCGTCCGGAACGAGGGAGTGTCCGGCTAAAGATATCCCGAGGGAATACTTGATTTACCGAGCGTGAGGCCAAGTAGACACTGTGTCAAGAGTTTTAGATTAACCGGCTCGGTAGGTTTTTATTTAATCGCGGTGCCCATAACCACCGGGCAAAATTCTAGATTATGAGAGTTTTTGCTCTTCAATAGAAATTTGGTACCGATGTTCTGTATTGTAGATAGAAAAAGCGAATAACCATAGTAATTTTGCACGGTTCTCGGAACTTATAAAAATTGATATGAATCAACCGGATTTGTGGCGGTCCTCCAAAGTTCGGTTTGCACTTTCGTTCTTACCGCGCACGTGCAAAACGTGGCATGAACTTCCATCTGAGGTATTCTCGGAGCGCCACGACACGGGGGCGTCAAGAAAGGCGTAAAAAGAGCTCTCTTCAATACCGACAACGCATTGGCAACTCTTATGGTTCCACACATGTGCATAAGCGAACATTGTAAGTGGTCATCCACTTACCATCAGGTGGCCCGTCCGTTGCTAGTTGCTCCTGTTTGCTAGGTTAACTGTTAAAATAAAAAATACGAAGTTTCTGTCAACATTTCATAAGCATGACAAATCTAAAATCTATAGTCGAGTGTCCGACGCCAATAATAAATGCTGAGTTGGCAAACTTTATTTACTTCGCGACCCCAGTGACGCAATTAGGCAGCTTCACGCAAATTCCTAACTAAGTAAATACCTGAAACTTAAGTCCTATAACGATTCGAATGCCTAGTAAATAGCTAAAGTTTAACACTAATTGCGTGAACCTGTCGCGGGGATATGCAGCTCATTACGGGCATTCTGTAGGGCTGGTGGCATTCCGAAAATGTTTTAATTTACAAAGTATTCCGTGCTCACTTACTACTTTGTATCTATCTCGACATATTAAATTGTCTAAAAAAGGTGGTATCGGCCAAATTTTGTGACAATTAATAATAATAATGGTAGCTTGGAGCGACTCACGCACGGTCGACTGCTGGGCGGGGCCAGTACTGTAATAGCAACAGCTGATATACATACATACACATTTCTAAATTATTATATAGGTATGTAGGTAACATACCTATATAATAATTTTACATTTAGACACATAACAAACACAAATACTGAGTTGGATGGAATGCAATCCAGGACTGACTCATCAGTCAGTTTTACTAACCGACTAACCGACCGATCAATAATTAATAATCAATGCTGTTACAGTTTCGGATTATACTTAGTACTATATTACATACTTTATATAAAAGGTGCTACCGAACCTTCCGATGTACCAAACTCTGGTGGGCGGGACCGGCGATATATCCCGCTCTCCCGAGGGCTTCCCTATCGACTCAGCTCATCTAGCCTGATGTATGATATAGCAAATGGGATTTTACGACATTTTGTTCGAAATATACTCTTGGGAACGCAGCGAATATCACTAAAATAATGATCAGAAGATAAATGATGACAATTTAGGTAGTTATTTTAGTTTCTATTTCCTGTTCGGATCCAACTAGCGTGCAGCAAATCTGACATAAGTGGTCATTCAACTATAGTAATTCTAAATTTGTGTTTTGTTTTTGTTTGTGTTTTGTTTTGTGTTTTGAATTGAATAATTTGCAGCATTTGTTAGTATTCATTCACTACTCATTATTATTATTAGGTACTCTGTTTTTACCTATTTACAAACACCCTATTAACAGAAAATAATGCAACTGTTCTGAGGATAATACATAGAACTTAGCGGATAAAAGATACTGGATGAAAAGGCAGATAAGCTACTAGGTATATGTGGAAAAGTTTAATGAGCCGAGCGGAGACAACACATTCCGGGAACGGAACTTGCTCGGAGCTAAACAAGAGTTATTTCATTAGAGTCCATTGTTTCTGTCCGCTTGCGCCGTTCCCGATACCCGTTGCGAGCTAATCCCGTTCTCTTCTCAATTTCCGTCAACTAAACGATGATGATTCAATGACGTGTGCCAATTTTTAGAAACATAACGGCAACAAAAATTGTATCATCTGTCATAAATGTGTGTAACTACGTATGGAAATGAGTTAAATTGTTAGATATCTTATTACTTTTCTAAAATAATTTTTTGTTTGGTTATTTTTTAGTAATTGTATTGCAAATGTATGTAATTTATAAACTATATATACGTGGCTGCTTAACTACAGGACGTGGGTTCGATTCCTATCCAGGAAAAACATTTGTTGATTCCCCTAGTACATGATCCGCCTAGTTTGGGATCAGATGACCGTGTGAAGAAATGTCCCAATAATTAATATTTAAAATTCAAAAACGCGTTAACCACACGTACTGGTATATAAAGCTGTTTATGCATCGGTATTTTATAAGTTTTTATTTATAAGCCGCACGTACGAGTATATCGTACGTTTAAATTAGAAACTTCATAAACTACCAAAGCAAGTCTGAGCGGGCAGAAGTTTTCGCGTTCAGATTTCTAGTTTTCTGGAGCGCGTACCAACGATCCATAATAAACTCTTCTTTATGTGCTTCGCTCGCTTCGTTCGAGTTTTGAAGAGGTTCACTTCAGCTTTAGTTCTTTCTACTCACTATTTATTGCATCGGTTAGTAAATAAATAAGTAGGATGGCCTTAATAACCCGAAGTAAAAAAAACTCCAATAATAAATGGAAACACTGCAACAGCCAATTTTTTATGTTTTTCATAAAAAACATCTATTTGTATCATATTTATATCTACGTATAAAGAGCGTATTAACAAAGACACGGCAGCCTCGAGTTGTTCCACTGTGTCTTACCGTGTACATCTCTCCCATTCGGTCCACCGTTGAATGGCTCGTCTTTTGTTGTGTCGCCCTTTTTATTATATAGTCCATATTTACGGTCATGCTGTCAATGCCTAAAAAAACGCTTTATTGCACTTTAAATATGGGCCAGTCGCGTTTAGCCTAATTCAATGTTAATAATGTAAGGATTGTAATGAATTACAGTCGAATTGTGACAACTCGACTAATACTACTAAGATGTAATTCCTCTAGCATAATATACTCAGTTATGACATAAATGGCATAATAAACACATTTTGTACACAGAAGCCGAAAGTCAACACATAATTCAAACGCCAAGACGCTTCTCCTAGACTCGATTACTTGCGCAAAGAGCGCGCTAAGAGTTTTCGCTTAAGCCAAATTGCACAGCCTACGACACGATTCCATTTGCAAATTAGACATTCAGCGATTCCCTTCAACATACAAATGGCAAACGAGAACCGCCCTTATCACCGAGGACATAAAACTCATAGATACCAGATGTAGACGTCGAGGACGTTGGCTGCGGACAAGTGATGCTAATGCAGTTATATAGGTTTCGTGCTTAATTTTGTAAAGGAAAAGATGAAATTGTCTCGAATTCGAACTTGAGTTTGATAAAGTTGCAATTCATTTTAAATCTATTATCGGATTAATCCACTTTGATGTTAACACGGCTCTTCAATAAATTGTTCTCTCAATATCTTGTTATGCAAACAAAAAAGGTCAAGATCTGAATTAAAGTCCATATGTGAAGTTTATAATTCATCAATATTGTACATCATTTGACGCGGTAGGTAATGTGTGGCTCACTGCTAGAGGTAAAAATCACGAGCGTTTCCGTGAACTGTAGGGTATATTAAGCAGACGGTGCGTATTATTAACGACAGTTACCAATCGTGAGACTCGCAGGAGGAAACCCTAAGGCTTAAAGTACTTTTTTTTTTAAAACGTTCCACAGATGGCTTGGCCACTAACCCAGATCTCCAACAATTCGCACTGGAGTAGCATGGTGGAGTATGTTCCAGGTGTTCTGCAGTTTTGAGAGACCCCTGAGTGCCTGCGGAACATAAAAATGGCTGCAGCCGTATATAATTTTGTGTCAAATTTTATCAAACACTATTTATCAAACATTATATAACATATTAAAACAGATAATATTATTATATCCATAATGTACTAACAAATGAATTACTCAAGGCGCACTGATCTCTGACCCCGGGGACGCCAATCAATCAACTGGATCCTGCTAAATACCGCATTCTAATCTCAACAGGACGAGAAACGAACAAAAGTGAACCTTATGCTGTAGAAGATATGGCTCAGTTCAGTTTGGGTGACGTAGGTGCATGTAGTTTTCACAATGACGTGATTAATGAAACAGATCGCTTGGTACAAGGCTAAGTGTCTAATCGGTACATTGATGTATTAGAAGATTATGATGCTGGTACGGACAAAGGAGATAAAAACGGTCTAATGAGGGTTTCATGTTCATGTTTCATGTACACGGGACTAGCGTTAGACTTCGTTACACCGGTTTCTGATTCCCACCATTTGTCAAATCAAAAGCTATTAATAGCAATGTAATTAACTATATATCAATTTGTAATATATTAGACAAATAACCATTCAATTCGAAATCAATTGCATCCATTATACGTGTACAGTAACAGGCCCGTATTAAAGCTGAATAGATTTGTAATTAAACTAGATGAATGGAAACTCTAATGATGACCTAATGATGTTTGTTAGGTAGGGATTCGTGTGATCGGGAATAAAACATTGTTAGTTCCAATACGAATATCTCCTTATTAAAAATCTACAGAACAAAGTATTGATGTACACATTTCTCGAAACCCCGTCAGTTGAAACAATTCTGAAAACAGTGAACAAAGAAGTTTTTCGTTGTATTTTTCTGCGAGCGCTAAAGTTGTTTGTTAAAGCTCAGAATCCGTAGCTTTACGATAAACCGAGTGGCTGCAACGATTTTAATCTTTGAAGAGGATAAATTTATCAAGAGGGTGGAAGCGGTGAGCGACCAACGTAAAGCCAAGATATAAATGAAAGTAAAATTGTATTGTGAGAACTTATGATTTCTAATGATAAAATGAATATAAAGAAGACACTGGAATATATCAAAACCGAGAAATGAACTTGATTGCGACTTAATAGTACTCAATAACATGAGATTCAACAAATGTTGAAAATTAATTTGGCTCCTTGAAACTTTACCTACAACACGCATAAACATTTAATTTTGTTCGTGATAGTAACATTTAGGAACAGATATATGTAAATAATAACTATAAGGTATCCCATTCAAATATAATCTACTTAGATCATCTAACAACTGTTAAATCAATTAATGAACGCTTTGAACTGTATCTTACTCAAAACTCCTTAGATCCTCACCGTCGAGCACAAAGCCAAATATTTATTTAGCCAATGCAAAGGCCAGGAGGCTGCAGACGAAGGGGCAATAAATTCCAAAGACAAGATTAAACTTGTCAAGGAACCCCATTTACTTAACGCAAATTTATGCAAATTCCACGCCTCTCGTTAATGCCTCGGCAAATCGTTGTGTTTTTGTTTCGTTCAATAGTTTCGTGAGGAATCGCTAGTCGATTGTTTCCGTTGCTTGCTTACCATTTGCCTCACAAATTGTGCCATTTGTTACGTTAAGGTCTCTGTCAGTACAATCTTCAGTTAACAGAACCGCTCTCTTGTCGTTTGATGTTTATGTTGAACTTACAGTATATTGATGTTCGTAACTGTAAGTTTGGTAAGAAACTACTAAGAATTGCTACTTAATATTGAATATGCTTCATGTCACAGGATTGCAATGCAATTAGCGTTGCAATGCGTTGAATGCATTTTAATGAGTTGTGTAATTTTGTTATGGGAGTTAGACCTACAACCGAAAAAGTTTGACGACCATTGACATCATTATTCAGTACGTAACCATTGATAAGTCTCGGATTCGATGCTCAGTCAGGCGGACATAAGAAATATACATTTAGGGATTTAGTATTTGTGTAGTTCAAATGACGCCGACAGTGCGACAGTTTAACATAAGTTTATTATTCACTTGTTTACTTAATAAAGTTTTGTATCAAGTCTATTAAGATATAAATAGGTTAAGATTTCTTTGTACAAACATTACACAGACCCAAATAACGTAGACGGCATAAATTAAGTTATATTACAATTTTGTATTTAATGTCCTTAATGTTATCAAAAACATTTCGCCGGTGAAAAGTTACAAAGTCACAGAGATAAATGGGCTAAATAACGGAGAAGTTAGACTGTCTTTTGTATTTTACCATCAAACCCTTATCACGCGAAGCCGAACAGCGCCCTAAAGCTTATTTAAGCTATTGATAAACTTCCCGGGCTCATCTGTATAAGCCCCTCTAGTGTTTAACCTTTACGCAGGATCTTACCCGCGAGCGCCTGCCTAAAAACTTCGTGAAGCGACGAATGAAATGTAATTAATGAAATATTACTGTATAATACCCTCATTCACAAACTCATAATAACCATATTTAGCTGTTGAATGCCCTGTCATTGCGTATTTTGAATGTAAAATTTGGTGGAGAAAATGAGCAATACTCCATTTGAATACGTTAGAATTATAATTGTTATGTTTAATAATATTTTGGGAAACCTCGTATATTGCCATTAGGTTCGAAATTGTGCAAAACCAGTAATTAATGTCTCATTACATGCTTATCAATATGTAAGTAAGCAAATACGAAACCGTTCAGTACCTTTTAGTCGTCTGTTGGTCAATCGATTTTCTTTTTTTTTGCTTTTGTTTGTTCCATATCTGGTGTAATATAAATATCTATATAAGCATTATACACTGCGTACCTGTATTAGGTGTTTGGTCACCATAGTACACACTGTGTTTAGTCTGGGGTCAGATGACCGCGTGTGAGGTGCTCCATGTTATTATTATTATTATTATCGTCTGTTTATGTTACTGGCATCATGCATGCAACATGCAAATGACCGCTACTTGCCGGTAGGGGACGCATCAACCCGTTACTCTAGCAAATCCACGAATTGTAGCATACATATACATAATTTACTCAATACACTTTAGTCGGCTTTCGGTTTTACTTTGAAATTCATAATTTTTTATAGTGCGAATAAAACTGCTTATCACATCAATGTTTTTTTTCTCAATTTAAAATTTCGTCATCCGCTACATTCGGTCCTTCGTGCCGGATATAAACCAGCACGTGGATGCGAAGATCGTAACAATTTTCATTAGCCGTTTATCTCACGTCTACAAGCGATTCAAAGCTTATAAGTTGTTAGGAAGTTTGCGGATAATCTTTAAACAAGCTTACAGAGCAGTCTTTAACCTCCGCTCGCTGCGGGTCGGGGCGGAGTTTGAACTGAAAATGAACTTCAGTGCCGAGACTCGCAACTTGAAGGCTGTAGAGACCGTACTAAGTTACAGGTTAGATTGTTCGGGGTAGATCCTTTTTAGAAATATACCACAATCATTTGTTGGCTAATAAAAACGCCTAAAACATTTCCGCAAGGACTGATCATAAATGAAAATGAACAAGCAATCTAAAACTACATAATAAAATTAAGTTTCCAATTACATATTTATAAACAAAAATTTACATTCAGACAAAGAACTCTTGATCGGCTCATAAATATTTGTTCTAGACGGAAATCGAATCTGCAACCGCCGGCTCAGTGCGTTAGGTCGTCCAATGGGTCGAACAAATAAATGTATATAAAATGAAGTCAACGTTTTACTTACCCGTTTACAAACCGACAAACAATCGGTAATAACTTTATTCCTTTAACATTCTCGGTACAAATCATATGGCCGTGTGACTGTAATAATACACACATGTTTTAAAGACAAACCCTTTGTTAGCGTGTGATTGTTATTTATAGGCGCGTGGACCGTGTGGATGCCGCCTTGTGCATAATTACAGCATGCGGGCGGTGAGATATGGCACTGTGGACGCGACCGAACGTATTTAACTCAGCGTTACAAGCAAATGAAAATATACCGACTGTTTCCTAACTAAGCTGGTGTTGTAATATCTGACTCGGAAATTTGGAAGAAATCTTAAGATCAAAGGCAGATTAAGAGTAATTCACCTTTAATAGAAGAAAACGAAGTTTATTGAGTACGTAGCTTGTGACAATTCTATACTCTGCTTATACAGTAGGCGTGTACATGTGTCTATATCTGAGTTATTACAGTACTCGGAAGGCATTCGATCTAAAACTCTTTCGAGAGCTCATTAAGTTCAGTTCATAAGTGAGGCAGAGAGAATCTCGCATTCGCAAATATAGAGGTGACATTATTAATTCAAATCGTTCTGTTCTCACCTCGTTCCAACCGGAATATTCTGGAATGTTCCGGAATGGATTTACGGTAACACCACATGCGCGGTTCGGGCTACTATCGAGTAATGCATCGGATTTGAAACGGATCGGTTATTGGACAAGCTCGGAGTACATTCGACTCGCTCGCCATCCTTATATGATACAGTTATTGCCGCTCTCTGGACTGGCATGTTGAAATACGTGATTTTTAATCAGCCGTTTTGTTACTACAGCACTGGCTTTGTATATATTGTGATTAGATAGACGCGTCTGACTGACAAAATATCATTGGTAATACTATATTACGCTAAAACTATTAAAGTTCATGCAATATCGGCGTTGAGGTAGCTCGTCCACCGAATACAACCTCCGCAGCCAGTCCCGCCGTCACTCCCAGTATCGTAAGTCGATATTGAGCGCGCGCTAACACGCTCTATCTATCGCCTCGTTCGATACCCATTACCGACATTATTTACATCTGCTATGCACCAATCGTGCAGTGTTACGGTTCGATGTGCTGGCGTGCTCTTTTCTAAGAAAATACCAATAAATGTATTGTATAAATAACTTTAAGAGAACGCGTTACGATATTGGAAACCGACATATTGGAGGTCGAAATTTAGATATTTAAAAAAAATGCCATAGATTCTCTAAAAATTGTTACGATTCATATGCAATAATGTTACGAAATTTTTATATTAAGTATATTTTGGGGAAGTAAAGTGTCTAAAACGCGGGAAAGAGTTTAATCCTAAAAGTCTGGTTAAGTTGCTCCAATTAGAGCGAGGACTGTATCTAGTGATGAAGAATAGTTTTATATGCAATAGTAGACCTTTCACTGGTCTCTTGGTGTAGTAGTTAGAGAACATTAGCTGCTAAACTTCAGGTCGTTTGTTCGATTTCAACGCAGGACATACATTTGTGTGATGAGAATATTTGTTTGTCAAGTTTAATCAAGTAAATATGTATGTCTAGCAGCTTTTGGGTTACGCATTTAATTGCCCGATTTGGAATCAGAGATTTGTGTGTGGATTTCTAAGAAACATTTCTAGTATCATTTTGACCTGCCGTGATGGTACAATAATAATGAATTATTTATATGTGAAATTTGAGTAAATTACAGACTGTAGTTTAAATACGGGTATACTAGTATCGGCAGTTCGAACTGGCGACTGTCAAACAGTATGCACGACAAGTGTAGTAACGACACGGCACCGAATCTATCTATATGGAAATTAAGCAGCAGAGCAATGCTTCGGGTGCAGTGAGCATTCGTTATTCAGAATGAATAAACATAATAATATACCGAAATTGCCTTCACTAGAATTTAACGAGTCATCTAAAACCATATTCAGTATAACAAAATTGTAATGTCTGTTTGTAATGTCAAAAATATAACTGTTTACGAATATTATAAGATACTTAGACCGCAAAAACGATTCTTAAAATTTTGATCTATCTTTGTTCGGGGAAATCACCCAGACGGTTAGACCGAAATTGACGGGACTGTAACTGACAGACAGCTGATGTTATAAGACTGAGGCTGATTTTATTATGTGTTATATTTCATAGCCAACTAAAGTATTCCACGCGGGCGGATCCCTGAGCG